>PVKS010006476.1:0-78233 GCA_004027875.1 Aplodontia rufa
TTAATTAAAAAAAAAAAAAAAGAAACAAATCTAGTGAAGATTTTCACTTAATATGAACCTGTTTTTACCTTCTTTTTTGTTTAGTTTGTCTACATTACAATTAAAGTCATGCAGAGAACATATATATCCTGACAATCAGCATAATAAATCAGAAATATGGACCTTTTACAAGCAAATCCTAGCCTCAATTCAAAATAATTTTTTTTTTCTGAGCAATTAGTAACATTTTTATAAGTATCTCAGCACCATGTGTGCAAAAACATCAGTTAAAAATTTAGGAATATGAAGGACTTTAACAGTTAAAAGCAGCCAAATAAATGCCAGTTGTTAAACTTGTGACCTGAAAGAGGACAGCATGCATGCTGGGTCAGCCAATAAAATATTTATTAAACTCTGACTCACACCAAAAAACAAGGAAACTATATTGTATTACTCTCACTTTGCTTTTTCATATTCAGATGAACCAACCACAGCACCACAGGACTCCTCATTGTTCCACTTTGTAGATTAGGCTGTCAGCTGTAGAAAATTTCCATAAATATTCACATTGCAATTACCAGGAGCTAATTCATCTTCCAAAGGCTGCCTCCCCACTTGAATCTGATAATTCATTAGGACTACAGTTGAGTATTTTATAATAAGCATTTATATTCTTTAAACCTTCTAAATTAATACCTTTCAATCTACAAAGAATATTAAAATCCTATTGTTCCTTATTCAATGATATTCAAAGAAATGTCTTCTTCAGCCTTTTAATTACAAAAGAAACTCCTAAATGACATTAATAAACAGAAATAAAAGAGAGTAAGGATTCTAGTCTAAGTGCAACACCCTACTCTACATAGACCAAAGCTTTTATCTAAAACATATTAAGTGTGTCGGCAAAATAAAACCCATACCAGCATTTTACAAGCTCTTTCCCTTTCTTTTTTTTTCTCTAAAATAGTATTTCTCTATCAAAGCTACGGTTATAGCTGAGTGGTAAAGTGCACACTTACCATGGGGGCAAGTCTCTAGGTTTGATTCCCAGCACTACTACCACAGGTGTGTGTGTCTGTGCACACGCACACAGACACATAGACACACACACACACACACACACACACACACACACACACACACACACACACATATACAGATTTCTCTGACAAACGTAAAAGAGTTCAATAAACTAAATGTAGTTTTCTTGGCAGTATCTTTGAAAGAGAGAGAAAAAAAAAAGGAAGCCTAGAAAGTATTTTTCTGACCCAAAACATTTTTTCCTCCCTCTACCCTCCCTCTACCCTCCCTTCTCTCCCCCTTTCTCTCCCTCCCAGAACATTCCTTTGAACTGGTTTTCACATCTTATTGGTTCTCCAATTAATTAATGATTTAAGTAAAAGCTCAATATTCATTTAATGAATTAATTTTTCAAAAATTATTCTTTTATAGTTTACATTATCTCATGGCTCAGCAAATATTAATGAAACTTAACAGCTTAAAAGAAAAAAACAGTTCAAGGCAATCCTCTTTGTGGATAGCACCATAATATAAAATAATCAAAGGGTGAGAAGACATGAAACAACAGAACAGGTTTATATGCCAAAATAAAAGAGGGGAACATCAATTTTAAGGGAGTGAACATCAACGGAAACCTAACTTTGCTCACTGACTGAGCCTCATATAAAATGTGTGCAATGTCCCTGCACTTCTTGGGGCCACATTACAAAGTTGCCTCTTGGTCAAGTATGAGCAGTCAGAAAAGCCATTCTTCTCTGTACTTATGCAGCAGCCTTGGAAAGAAGCTGTCTTTCAGGATTGTTGAATCAGGCCCTTAAATAGTTTACTATAACTGCAAAGTCTATGCTTGAAAGTGTACTCAAATACTTACCTGGCTATTATCATTCTTTTCTAGACTGTCTCGATCTTTAAACTCTTAATTTATAGGACAGTGAAATCCTTAAAACTGCCTAAGTGCTTCAAAGATGTTACCTAGAAAAAGTCTAAACTCACCAAAAGCTGTCAAATCCTATGGCTTTTCAACACATAACATATTAAATGCCCTGCCTCCCTCTCACAGGGGTAAACCAAGTAGTGAAAAAGCAGCTTGCTATCTAATTACTAATGGTCTTCAAGTGTAGGCTTGAAGGTTGACTATTTCAGTAGAGAATCTTCCCCAATCTTAAAAATACCTAAAATAAATCTATGGTAAACGTATTAACAGAATGAACTTACTGCTTTCTGTGAGTGTTTATGAAACAACACTAAAATACTACAGGTACTAAGAAAATAAAATTCTAGATTTGGTTATAAAACATCATTGAAGAGATCATTTACCTGGTACAATTCTGAAGACTAGGAGTTAAATAAGTCTGGATTAACAAAGAATTGTAGGCAGGGATTATAACCAAAATGAAAAACAACTTTGGAGCTAACTATTCTAAAATACTTCTAGAAAAATCAAGCAAATAAATAGATTATAAATTTTTTCACTTCAAATACCATCTAAATATTTAAGCTTACCTACTCCAGATAATATAATAATGTTCATTCTGGGGTTGGGGATATAGCTCCCTGGTAGAGCTTGCCTAGGTACTTGCTAGCTAGATACAGCTAGGCTAGATATTGTGCCCAGCATGCACAAGGTCCTTGGGTTCAATCCCTGGTATCACAAAAAAGGTATTAGCTATTAAAATGTCAAGACTTTTTATTTACACAAAATACAAATTCAAATAAACTAAAGAGGCAAGTAGTTTTTGCCAAAAGTTTTAACTAACTGTAACATTTACCCTAGTAAAGCTGACAAAAAGTCAGAAAACAGCACCTGTTGCCAAACAATTGAGTTGTCTTCTAGGACATTTCTGGAATTTGACTCTCCTTAAATATATAAAACTTTTAGCAAATGAAGAATAAAGAAAACCAAAAGCAAGATTATACTCACTTTTCGATTTCAATGCCAAGAGGATTTGCAGGACGGAGAGACAAAGGAGGAATTCCTTTATTCCTGTCAGTTCGCAGATCATAATAATTCATTTCATCAACCCACACAGCAGACTGATCCAAAATGCCTACAACCATGAGGAATACAGCCTTAATAAAATAAAGATTTCTCCAGGCATTTTCTAAGTCTTGCTCTACTGATTTACTTTTTAAAGACCTAATACCAAATGCCTAATAGATCAAACTTAAGAGATGTTTAATGGCTAGTGGATTAATTGAAAATACTAAGAACTTATAAACAGGCAAAAATAAGACCTTGGTTTATGGTTTCACTGTATATTTTTAAACAGAGAGGAAAAAGTAAGTCTCTGAGAAAATGTTCTGTAAAAACAAACATATTTTACAAATAACAAATACTACAATTATGCATACATTGTTAAATATTATTGATTTTATTCAAGAGAACATTCTGGAATCATATAAACTTTTGGAAAATGGCTGAGAAATACCTAGACAGAAAACATTCAAATTAAGGATTAGTTCAATGAAAAGGTTCTTGTTTATGATTATTGCTGAAATATTATTATGTATATATGATTTTACATTTAAAATTTTGAGTTTCTCCTGAGTTCTGTGAGTTACCTAGGAACATTTCACTGCAGGTGAAATCCAAAACATTTCTTAAAAATTCATCTATAAACATGGATATGTTCTCAACAAAAATAACATACTCCAGGCTATTTTTCATTCTTTTTACTATTATCAATGTTACAAATGTCCTAGATGATAAAAACAGTGGGTTTTTCTATATTATGCTAAAATCAATTTGGTAAATTCAACAAAATATCCAACAATTAAATTAGTCCAATACATATGAAGAACACAAGGCTTATGTAACGGAAATGACTAAATTATTGAGGGGAAACTGGACAAGAACAAGTTATAACCTCTGAAAACAGCATCTTCCTTTATGTGACCAAGCTCTTTACAATTCAAGTCAGCACAAGACTTACTACTTACCACCCACGATCCTGAGGTTAACAAAGCAAGAGCAAAGAGTCAGGCGCACAGTACAAGGCACCCATCTCTGCAGAGAGGCTGGGGAGGGTGGAAAAAGGCTATTTGTATACCAGACAATTTGTAGGACCCACAGTTCTGCCAGGACACAATAGGGGCTGTGTCTTAGATTATACTTAAGTCCAGTCACTTTAGAGCTAGATCCTAAGCTGGGTGTTTTAGTATTTTCATCTAACTTTTAACTGCTGCATAAACATGCTATAAAATGATGCTGAATTTTATCAAAATGTTAACTTCCTCCAGAAAACATGTTCCTGCTTTAATTTCAAAGTTCAGCTTCTAAAGGTGTTAATTAAGTAAATTAAAAATAGGACTATATTTATATATGCCAGATGTATGTGTATGTACATATGTAAATACACATGGATCCAACTTTGAATTCTTCTTTAAATTCCTTTAAAGGAATTTTTATTTATTAAAAAAATAAGAATTTGTGGAGGATAACGCTATAGAAAGGCTTTATCTTTAAGACAAAAAACAAAAACAATTTGCAAATTTATTTACTTTTTTTGTTTTTTAAAGAGAGAGAGGGACAGTGAGAGAGAGAAAGAATCAATTTTATTCAGTTTTTCATGTAGCATTCATTTCTCTGACACTTCACTGTGTACGTGGTGCTGGGGTTTGAACTCGTATCCTTGCACATGCCAGGCAAGCGCCACAATCGCTGAGCCACTGCTCCAGCCCAATTATTTACTTTTCTAGAGAGAACTACTGTGATGTACTCACTTTATAAAAAATATTTCTGTATTAGTGAAAGACATTAACAGGGTCACAAAGAGAAACTAACATTATTCTTCTTTTATTAGGGGAGATAGATATGCATATAAGTAACTATGAAAACAAAAATTTAACATTACTATTTATTGAATAAGGAACTATGCTAAGCACCTACATTTTATATTTTAACTTATCCAAGCCTATGAGATAGGTAATATAATCATTTTACTTTTACCCACAAAAAAACTAGGTACTGAGGTTATGCAGCTAGTGGTAGTAAGAGCCCATGTAAGAATTCAAGTCTTTCTCCTCACACTAACTTCTTAACCACTACTAATGTGAGGAAACAAGATAGAAGTGCATTAAAAAGGAATATGTAGGGGCTGGCATGGTGGTTCAGTGGTTGCGGTGCTTGCCTAGCATGCACAAGGACACAAGTTTGAACCCTAGCACCCTATACATGATGAAGTGCTAGGGCAATGAAAACCACATGAAAAATTAAATAAAATTGATTCTCTCCCTCTCTTTCTCTCTCGGTCTCTCTCACTGTCCCTCTTTAAAAAAAAAAAAAAAAAAAGGAGGGGGGGAATATATAAAGTGCTATGTGGGACAAACAAGAATAAGTAGTATTAGTTTGGAGGACTATAAATTGATCCAAGCCAGGCAATATTTCTTCTGGGCCTGGAAGTTAGGGAAAATTATTTAGAAAATTCTATTGTTAATTTGTCCAGATCAGAAGCTATTTCACCTTGAATCTTACCTGTTTAACAGTATAAAAGCACAGCACTGTATTCATGATCCAAGAACCAAAACTGGTATATCAAAATGTAAAATGAACAGATTTTGTTAACAACTTAGAACAATATTTCTCTTATGAGTATCCTCTTTGGGTTTTATTAAATTTCAGCTCAGCAAATGGCTAATTTTTACCAAAAATGACAATTTTTACCAAGATCCCATTGCTATTAAAATTAACATACACTGAATCTAAGTTAATGAGATATAAGAGCACATAAGTTTTATACTAATCTACATTTAAATTTTAAAAGATAAACAAATTTTTATTTTATTCTTTAGAATAAAATCATTAAAAGCTTTACCTATTTTTTCAGGTTTGAGTAGCTTGAAAGAGACTGTTGAGGTTCCTTTGCCACCTGTCTTGGTTGTGACAATAATGTCCCCTTTGTCGTTTTTGGCTTGTCCCACTCGACATACTATTTTACTCGCAGACATCCATTCTGCCGTCAGAAGGCAATTATGTCCACAAATTGTCAAGCCTGAAAATAAAAGAATAAACATAACACAATTCAAAACAAGAAGACCTTAAACATCTTATATGAGAAAAGAATCTAGAAATATCACTTCCTTATGTAAGTTATTTTTATTATTAAATATACCCAATGTTATTTGCAGGTGTACTGCTACATATATATTGATTTTTCCCATTTGTTTTTTTCTCTAGTATTTAATACTTCCTTTAGACTATATTTAAATTTCTTTCAATGTCAGAGTAATCAATAAATAATGGACAATAACTATGTCTAGGCATTACTTAGACTTTGAGAACTTTAAATTATTTTCAGAAATGAAAGAAGGAAAATTATTGCTAGTACTAGAAGTTCAACTATCGATACAGGCTTTCCAAGTATACTAATAAATTTATAGATCATCCCCTAAAGCATTCTACATTCATTCATCTTCCTGCAAAAGAATCAGTAGTGCTTTTCCCAGGGTTCTTATTTACTTTAAGGATAGCCTAGAGCATTGTAAACCCAGTAAAATGTTTTAGGCATTACTGGATTACCATCTCATTTCTTATATTTCCATATCAGTACCTATCCTTTAAATATTTTCCTAACAAAACTGCAACTATAATATTTCTTTATTCTGTCCTTCCAATAAACCAACACCTCCAAAAGGTCAACTTCTGTCCATCACCTCCCTCTCTGATAGGATATAAAGTAAAAATTCAGCAATAACCAAACAGTACCTCCTATTAAAAGACAATAGTAGGAGCTGGAGCGGTGGCTCAGCGGTTACAGCGCTTGCCTGGCATGTACAAGTACATGGGTTCGAACCCCAGCACCCACATACACAACTAAGTGTCAGAGCAATGAAAGCCATGTGAAAAACTCAACAAAAATTGATTCTCTCTGTCTCTGTCTCTGTCTCTCTCTCTGACATTCTCTATTTAAAAAAAAAAAAAAAAAAAGACAGTAGCAATGCATGTCCCCTAGGCAGAACACCAATACTGGCCAGTCTTGTCACTTTCCTTTGTATTTTCCATTTCCACAAAACAGAAACTAAGGTAATAAATATTTGTGGAAAAAATAAACCAGAACATATGTGGCAAAAACTCAGCCGCTTCACACTTTCTTTACTCATTATTTGACTCTGTATATTGCTCAACAGTCAAATTTGGCAATTGCTATGTTTGTTTTCGGTTGGGTTTTTTTTTTCTGTTTTTTATTTTTTCTTTTTTTCCCTCAAGAACACCTCAACCAATGACAAATTTAGTTTTAAAAATGGAAGGAGATGGGGCTGGAGCAGTGGCTCAGCGGTTTCAGCGCTTGCCTGGCAAGCATGAGGACTGGGTTCAAACCCCAGCACCACATACACAACTAAGTGTTGGAGCAACTAAAGCCATGTGAAAAAACTAAATAAAAGTTGTTTCTTTCTGTCTCTCTTAAAAAAAAAAAAAATTCTTTAAAAAATAAAATGGAAGGAGAAATGCAAGTCATCTTATAACTTAAACTATTTAGTAAGGAGGTTATAGTAACCATAAAATAATTTTAAAAAACATGTTTTAAGGCATATTTACATTGCTTGAAATAATGAATTTTAGGTATTCCTCGAAAATACTGCTATATTATTTATTTGCAAATATAGAAACTTGTTTTCCTAATAATAGCATTAAAGGTTTCTTTAGAATTAAATTTTCTTAAGATATATTTAATGAATTCATAATTCAAAACTGTTTTCAAACTGAGAATGTCCTGATATCTTTTCTGATAATCAATTTGTTATGAAAATTTTAAATTATTTTATATTGAAAACGTTTCCAAACCAACCTCCTAAAATAAGAAGAATGCTCAAGTAATTTTATACACATGTAAATCAATCTATGTATTTTAAAAATAAATGGGAAATGTTTTCATTTGTAATATGTTTAACTGTAGATGGTGGCTATTTTGACATCATTTTAGGTCAACATATTTTAAATACTGTAATATCAAAAAGATTTGTATGATTTTAAACAGCAACTTTTTACAAAAAGAAAATAACAATAAATGTCAGAACATAATGTAAAAATACAAAGGTATCTTTGTTTTTCAAAAAAGTTCATTCCTGATATAAGTTCCCTGCTATAGAACTATCCCATGATTAAAACTGAGGAAGGCAGCAGATTTCAGTTATACTATAGACATAAAGTCTTAAAAAATTGTTCACATGAGCAAACATGAAAGGCAACCATGAAGGACAAGGATGCATAAAACAATCCCTAGAATAAAAAAAGCTTACTCAAATTTTCACATAGCTATTTTCAAGGTTCCTCAGATTTAATATTTGCTCTACATTTTTACTCCAAAGACTAATAATCAGCAGATAATTTAAACAGAGTCCAACAGATCATTTTGAATGTCATAAAATGAAAAAAGATCATAAGATCTACAAGCTCCATTTCTTGAGCATATTTTTGCTAAGTTACTGAAAGCTAAAAAACTGCTTCATGAAATATAATAGCATCTTTAAAAAAAAAAAAAGCAACTTGTAGAATTCCAAGTAAAGCACTTTATAATGTTTTACTTGGCTAATGTAGATATCATCTGAGTTAAAACCTGAAATTATTTAGCAGATTAAGTTTTCTTTTTTAAAAATTGGTTTCTTGGCAACACATGAAGCAGGTTGAAAGCTGAACTAGCAAGGTTTATGAAAGTAATATATACTTGGTCAAATAAGAACAGCATTGCCTGAAGCTAAAACAAGATTAAAATTTACATGGGCTAGTAACTATCATGTTTTGGCACTAAAAGAGTGCCAGTTAAAATTTTAGACATAACCTCCATCTATTTGTTATATTTTCATACATTCTGGGGATTTTTTGTACTTGAGTAAAAACATATTTGGATTGAGCTATGTCAAAAAACAAGCCATAGGATTAGATAAGACTATCTTTGTAAGAAAAATTGAAATGATGTTTATTAAAGAATAAAAAAGAGAAAATATAAAATGAGTTGTGATGTATTTAAATAGCACTAGCAAAAATAATTAGTTAGAAAGTATAAAACTCATTTATTATTTTATAGTGTTGAGCTCTGATCCACTTTCTTTTTAAATCGTTTTTTCTAAATGGACAAAAACCAATCCATTAACCAGAAATTACAATGCAGGAAAGTTCAGTTCAATCTCTAGGACTTTACTAGTAGGTCCCTCATCAGAGAATACTGAGACTAGAATAATTTTATGTGGGTCCTTCCCTTCCTCATTCTGAATGTATCTCTATACTGTCATCTGAAATTCACAGACAAATAATTATAACTGACCATAAAATTATATTTAAAATTTGCTCTCCAACCTGGCTATCTCTGATTCCCACTTGTATTTTAAAAAACAATGGTTTGGGGGGGCTGGAGCAGTAGCTCAGTGTTTATAGTGCTTGCCCGGCATGTGCAAGTACATGGGTTCAAACCCCAGCACCCAAGGACACAACTAAGTATAAGAACAAGGAAAGCCATGTGAAAAACTCAATAAAAATTGATTCTCTCTGGCTCTCCCCCACCCCTCTCTCTCTCTCTTATTGTCCTTCTCTAAAAACAAACAAACAAATAAAACAACAATAGTTTGGTTCCATCCGTTATCAATCTAAGCACAAGAGATCAAGTCAAGACAACAAGCAAATCTGAGCTGTGGAAAACTTTCTGAAAGACTTGAAACCTAATATAAACTTCATTAAAAAAAATTATTTTCACAGGAAAATCAGAAAGCCAAATATTCTTTCATTTTTATTTTGAGAGTGTTCTTCAGAGATCAAATGATGTTTTCCTATCACCTTCACTATTTCAAAATAACATCTTGACTAAGTAGCACAACATAAAAATCCACCATGGTACAGCACAGAGTTCTGCCCATACCTATTAGGTCCGCAGGGCCTGTCCCCAGGTTTTCTCCTCTAATGGTGACCTTTGTCCATGGTATTCCTTCATTAGGAGAGATGCCTGTCACCAGGGGGGGCTGTCGAGATCGAGACATTGTACTTTGCACAACCAATTTGTGACTTAGTTACAGAAGTAATCTGTTAAAAGAAAAATGATGGTCAACTGAGATAAACATACTAAAAATATAAAAATATTAGACATTTAGTACTAAAATATAAAATGCAGTCTAAAACTTGTAGTTCTGAATTTTTTGTTATCATTTAGCCTATCAGTCAATATATAATTAATGATAAGGACTGTAGTTAGCATAGCATGTTCTATGTTTTGATTGGGGAGTCTTCTTGAGGAAGTGGTTGCTAACTCCCATATGCTAGAGGTTTGGTCCTAATTTTTTTCTAGCAGTGGTATGATTGCTCTTTTAATTCCTAATTCCTTGATCCATTTCAATTTCATTGTTGTGCAAGGTGAGAGATAAGGATCCAATTTCAACTTCCTACACATGGCTGTCCAGTTTGTCCAGGACCATCTGTTGAATAGGCTGTCTCTCTTCCATGTTTTATTTTGACACTGCCCCCCACCTTTGTCAAATCAGATGCTTAAAGATTTGTGGATTTGTCTCAGGCTTCTATTCTATTCCATTGGTGTTCATTCCTATTTTGATACCAGAACCATGCTTTTTTTTTGTTACTGCAGCTCTATAGTATAGTTTTAGATCTTGTATTACCAAATCATCTTTCATCTTTCTTGCTTTGGCTATTCTGGGGTTCTTGTTTCTAATGAATTTGATAATTGCTTTGTGCGTGTGTGTCTTTTTGACAACACGTTTGACTGATTCTATTATTCCTAGAGCCTATCATTTTGAGATTCCTGACACAAAATAAGCATGATCTATGTCAAGAAGATGTCAAACTTTTCATGTTATCAAAGGAACACTAGAATGAAAACAGGATAGGGAACAGAAGTGATAGTAGAGCATGGAGGATCTAAGAATAAGAGAGGGGAGAGAACAAATGAGGAAAAGATTAGGATCAAGATATATATAACACAATAAAAAAGTCATGAGTAAAACAGACAAATATTAAGGCTTCAAAATAGCACTAGCAAAAATAATTAGCTAGAAAGTATAAAACTCACTTATTATTTTATAGTGTTGAGCTCTGATCCACTTTCTTTTTAAATCGTTTTTTCTAAATGGACAAAAACCAATCCATTAACCAGAAATTACAATGCAGGAAAGTTCAGTTCAATCTCTAGGACTTTACTAGTAGGTCCCTCATCAGAGAATACTGAGACCAGAATAATTTTATGTGGGTCCTTCCCTTCCTCATTCTGAATGTATCTCTATACTGTCATCTGAAATTCACAGACAAATAATTATAATTGACCATAAAATTATATTTAAAATTTGCTCTCCAACCTGGCTATCTCTGATTCCCACTTGTATTTTAAAAAACAATGGTTTCGGGGGGCTGGAGCAGTGGCTCAGTGTTTATAGTGCTTGCCCGGCAATTTTACAGAAGAAATAAAAATCATTACTGAAAATAATTAAAGACCAATAAATGGAAAGGCAAACTTAATATTGCTAAAATGGTGACATCACCTATATAGATTAAGATTGAATACAATTCCTATCCAGTTCCCAGGTAGTTTTTTTTCTTCAGAAAATGACCATTCCTAAGATTTTGTGGAAATGGAAAGAATCCAGAATAGCCAGAACGATCTTGAAAAAGAGAAGCAAAGTTAGAGGATTTACACTTTCTGATTTCAAAACTTATTATGAAGCTACAGAATCAAGACAGTGAGTGGTGGCACAAGAACAGACATATAGATCAACCAAATAAAGATGAGAAAGTCCAGAAATAAACCCACTTACTTATTTTCATGATCTGTAAAGCCAAGTGAGTTGTAAATAAGAAAAAAGTCATGTTTTTAAAAATAGTGCTAGGAAAGCAAAAGATTGGAGTTGGACCTCTTCCACACATCACTCACAAAAATTAACTAAATAGATTTTAGATCTAAGTGAAGAAATGAAAATTAAAAACCTCTTTGAATATAACATAGGAATAAATCTTTGTGCCCTTGGAGTAGAAAAATCTTTCTCTGACATAGTACACCTAAAGCATAAACAAAGAAACAAATAAATTAATCAAATTTGATCAAAATTTAAAATTTTTACACTTCAAAGGCCACCATCTAAAAGGTAAAAGGACAACACATAAGAGAAAATATCTATGATTCGTGTAACTATTAAGACGTCTCTTGGGGCTGGAGCAGTGGCTTGACAGTTACAGCACTTGCCTGGTATGTGCCACATACACAACAAAGTGTGGGAGCAACAAAAGCCACATGAAAAACTAAATAAAATTGTTTCTTTGTCCATCTCCATCTCCATTCCAACCCCCTGCTGTCCCTTTCTTTAAAAAAAATTTTTTTTAAAGACATCCATTCATATCCAGAATAATGAACTTTTAGAACTAAATCGTAAAGACTGAATATTAGACATTTAGTACTGATTATAGAAGTGGACAAAGGATCAAAAAGACATTTCTCCACTGGAGACAATGAAATGACCAACAAAAACATGAAAAGATGTCCAAAACTACAATAAGATACCATTTCATACCCATACTGTTATGGCTATGATCAAAAAGGTTAAGTAATAATGAATTGGCAAGGATACGGAAAAACTGGAAGCTGTGTGTTGCTGGTGGGAATATCCAATGTGCAAACACCTTGGAAAACAGTTGGCAGTTCCTTAAAAGGCTAAACATAGATTTACTACATGATCTATCAATTCTACTCCTAGGTATATATCCAAGATTTAAAAAAAAAAAAAAAAAAGTCCACACAAAAATTTCTATTTGAATGTTCTTAGCAGTATTAACAACCAAAAAGTGGAATCAACCCAACAGTATATTGCATGATAAAAGGATAAATAAACGTGGAATATTCATACAATGGAATATCATTTGGCATTTAAAAAGGAATGAAATTACTGAAACATGTTACTAAATAGAGGTATCTTCAAAATATTATACAAAGGAAACCAGTTACAAAGGACCACATTATTTTATGATTCCACTGACACGTAAATGTCTGGAATGGCAAAGCCACAGAGACGTAGAGATTAGTGGTTGCCAAGGATTGAGAAAAAGGACTGGAGGTTGGGAGGCAATGGGGAGTAAGTGTTTAAGAATACAAGATTTCTTCAAGTGGTGATAAAATTCTAAAATTGATTGTGGTGATAGTTGAACAACTTTGTTGTACTAAAAAGCACTGAACTATATGTGCACTTTACATGAGTGAATTTCATGGTATATGAATCAAGCTGTTTGCAAAAAACAAGTAAAATTCTCAGGCAAGTTTCAAGAGGAATATAAAGGTTACAATACTAATCTGAAGAACTTCAAAATCACTCAGTTGGACACTCAATTTTTGTCTAGGAAAATAAGTAGTCTACTAAGCACAGAACGGCTGAAACACAAATCAGAAAACCAGAGTCCTATCTTATGGTTCTGGGAGTCAGAAGATGGAGTCTTAGGCTAAGAAAGAAACTAGAGAAAGAAAGGAAATCCTGGTAAGGGAAAAGCCAAAGAAGCAGAAAGAATATTACAGATATCTGTGGCTGACCCTGAACTGCACATGCACGGAATATACAGGAGAGACTCCACAGAGCACAGTAGAGAGCAACTTGAAGTAGGAAAGACAGGAGCAGTGATTATAGCTACTACCCATCACAGAGAAGATAAGAGTTTAAAAGGTGACTCAAGCCAGGTTAACAATACCTATAGCGGAAAAAGGGGAGAGAGAGAGAGAGAGACTGGCACAACACAATTTAGAACAGAACAGAATCCAAAGTCTCTAAAAAGCCTTAACCACATTCTCAGAATAAAAAATAAAAATTGCTAGACACATGCAAAATGTGAAATGAACACTGCTAGTCAAGCATGCTGTGATATTGTAAAATATATATTTGGTTTTTATCCTAGATTCTTGACACATAGCTCATAAATCCTTTGAAATTTCTAGATACATAAAAACACCTTTAGTTTTTTAAGGATTCTCCACACTGCTTTCCAGAGGGGCTGTACCAGTCTGCAGCTCCACCAACAGCGTGTTAGTGTGCCTATCTCTCCACATCCCCTCCAGCATCTATTATTGTTTGTTTTCTTCATTTTTGCCATTCTGACTGGTGTAAGGTGATATCTTAATGTAGTTTTCATTTGCATTTCTCTAATTACTAGTGATTTGGAGCACTTTCTCACGTATTCATTGGCTTGATCCATGTCCACTGTTGAGAAGTTTCTATTTAGCTCTTTGGCCCATTTATTAATTGGGTTGTTGGTGTTTTTGTAGTTGAAGGTAAACGGATGGCTATGGAAGAAATTATGCTGAGTAAAATCAGCTTAACCCAGAGAACCAAGGGTGGAATGTCTCTACTCATCTGTGGAGGCTAGATCTAGACCCTGGCCATTGAGAAAGGTGGTCTATTATCACGTATTAAATCTAGATGAGGTGTAATATTATACAGTCTAATACTTTTCTAGAGATATTGCGGGAAGGGGAAGGGAGGGATAAGAGTGGGTAATTGGGGGGGCTCTCCTGAGGGTAAATCTATTCACATTTTATATTATTTTGTTAAAAACTTGTATGGTTGTTCAATAATAATAAAGAAAATGCCTTTAGTATATATGTCAGTGAAGTGACTGATGGCTTGGGTCCTTAGATAGCTTCAGGAAGGGGGCTGGGAGAAGGGTTGAAGGTTAAGTTGATGATTAGTGGTCAATAACTAAGCCATATGCCTATGAAAGGAAGCATCTATAAAAACCCAAAAGCCACCAGTGGCCCACGCCTATAATCTTGGGTGGCTCTGGCAGGAGGATCACAAGTTCCAAGCTAGCCTGAGTACTTTAGCAAGACCCTGTCTCAAAATAAAAATTTTTAAAAGGAATAGGGATATAGTCCTGTGGTAGAGAGCTTGCTTAGCATATCCAAGTCAAAGGGTTCAATCCCCAGTACCAAAAATAAAAAGGGATTAGGTTCAGAGAGCTCCTGGTGAGCTGAACATATGAAGGTACCAGGAGGGTGATGAGCCTAGAAATGTCACAGAAACTCCACACCTCTTCTCATATACCTTGTCTATCTGTATTCTTTGTAATATCATTTTATAATAAATGGGTAAAAGTTAGTGAAGTATATCTGAGTTCTGAGAGACAAATTAACTGAAAATGGAATCACAATTGACAGCTGGTGGTTAAGAAGTATAGGTCACAATCTATGGGGGAAGGTGAGATTGGCATTTGAAGTAGGGGTGCAGCTGGTGTCCCCTAGAGAACTGTTTACTCAGTGTGTTAGTGGAACCTTCACAAACATCTGGTTTCAGAAGTATTGCATTAATGGATTTCTACTCTGCTATATCATGGCATTTGCAGCTAAATGGATGGAAATGGAAAAAATCATGCTGAGGGAAATATCCCAAAATCATAGACTTAAGAGCCAAATGCCTTCTCTAATATGTGAAAGCTAGAGTAAAACCCACAGTAGGATGAAAATTAGGTAAGTTTAATTAATAAACCCACCAAAGTTGAAATTTCACATAAGCTGAGGGAACCATAACTATGATGGTGGGGGGGCGGGGAAGAGGCATGGATGGGAGGAAGAGAAAAGAGGAGTAATCAATATAGCTGGTAACACTCAACTCCCATGAGAAACCAAATTATATATAGGCAGGCAGAGAAGCTCAGAAATTTCAAAAATTAATATACATGCATATGCTCATTTCTATTTATAGTATGGGGGTATTGCAGAGGAAATCAGGGAATGGTTAAAGCAGGGGAGATCATGCACTAAGATCAGCCTTAACTTAATTTTTCAATATCCACATATGCATGATTATGTAACGATTCCCTCCAAAAAGTTAAGACTATGTCAACAAATAAAAATAAAAATAAATCTTATACATAACAAAATGGTTTTTTAAAAAAAGTATTAAGTAGGTGGCTGCATGACAACAGAGAACTCTTGGTGATTTTTTTTCTATCTTTTAAATGGCGGACAGTAGGCCAGGCACAGTGGCACCTGCCTGTAATCCTAGCTACTCAGAGGGTGAAGCAGAAGGATCACAAGTTTGTGGGCAGCCTCAACAGTTTAGCTAGACCCTGTCTCAAAATAAAATAAAAAGGAGTGGGGATATAACTCAGTGTTAGGATACCTGCCTAGCATGTGTATGATCCTGGGTGTAATCTCCAATAATACAAAATTTTTAAAAAGCAGGTAATGGAATCAGAACCTCCAGAAAAGACAAATACTACTACTTATCTTAGTAGACAAGAACTTGCAACAATCTAGCATCAATATTATTAAGGAAATATATAACCATAATAAATAAAACAGATGATTATTCCGAACAGAGGAATTGAAATTATAAAACGGAAATTCTAGAACTGAAATGTATATTATCTGAATTAAAAATACCCCAATTGGGTTTAACTCCAGATAGAAGATATTTGAAGAAACAGTGAGTATGAATATAGATCAATAATACATTTATAGCTTCCTTTTGGCTGGAACGGCCATCTTCCAGTAAATCGCCAAAATGACAAACACAAAAGGAAAAAGGAGAGGAATCAGACATACGTTCTCCAGGCCTTTTCGAAAACATAGGGTTGTTCCTTTGGTTACATATATGCCAATCTATAAGAAGGGTGACATTGTAGACATTAAGGGAATGGGTATTGTTCAAAAAGGAATGCCCCATAAATGCTATCATGGCAAAACTAGGAGAGTCTACAATGTTACCCAGCATGCTGTTGGCATTGTTGTAAACAAGTTAAGGGCAATATTCTTGCCAAGAGAATTAATGTGCATATTAAGCATATTAAGCACTCTAAGAGCCGAGACAGCTTCCTGCAACGTGTGAAGGAAAATGATCAGAAAAAGAAGGAAGCCAAAGAGAAAGGTGCCTGGGTTCAGTTGAAGCACCAGTCTGCTCCACCCAGAGAAGCACATTTTGTGAGAACCAATGGAAAGGACCCTGAGCTACTGGAATCTATTCCCTACGAATTCATGGCAGAACAGTGAACTATGAAAATGAAAAAATAATAATATATTTATAGAAAAAGACCTATCAATATACATTTATATCTATGGGATATAGAGCTTTTAAAGCACTGAGAAAGATAACAGGTCAGAAATGAAAGTCTTAAAATGGCATTTTCAAATAAAAGAAAGCCCAATGTGAACAAATCTATATGACAAGAAATGCTAAAGAAAGTTCTTGAATCAGAAGGGGAAATGACACCACATGGTAACTTGGAAGGAAATCTTATCATGATGAAACAATGAATTCATCTAAAAGATATAATAATCCAAACTGCAAAAATATACATCTAATAAAAGAGGTTCAAAATGCACGAAACAAAAGTTAAAAATTAACCAGGTGTAATGGGTACACCTTTAACCCCAGGGATTCAATAGGCTGACACTGAAGGATATCAAATTCCAGGCCAACCTGGGCAATTTGGAAAGATCCATTCTCAAAATAAAATTTTCAAGAAAGTGCTAGATTGTAGCTCAGACACAGAGCACCTGCCTAGTATGTTCAAGCAATTCCTAGTACCCAAAAAGAAAAAAGAAAAGAAAAAGAAAAAGAAACAAGGCTGAAGACAGATAAGGAAAAATAAATAAATCCAAAATAAGATGCTTTACTATTCCCTTTTAATATAGATTAAATAAGAAACAGTAAGCCTATTTTTAAAAGATATGAATACTACTGATCATCTTTTAACCTACCTGACATCAATGAAACTGCTTTTCAAGAATCCAGAAAGTATTCACCAAGATAGACCATATCCTGGCCATGAGTCACAATAAAGACTACAAGAGCAATACAACATCTAAAAAGGTATCCAAGTATTTAAAAATTAAACAACATATTTCTGAGTAATGGTCAAAGAAGAATTTAAGAGAAAAAATAAGAAAGGAACTGAATAACAAAAATTTATCAAAATTTCTGGGACAGCAGAAGAAAAAACTAATTTAAAAACTTCCTTTTTTATAATTTTTATTCTTTGGTCCTGAGGATTAAACCCAAGGGTACTTAATCACTGAGCCATATCCCCAGCCCATTTTTTATTTATTATTCTGAGACAGGGTCTCACTAAATTACTTAGGGCCTCACTAAGTTGCTGAGGCTACCTTTGAATTTACGATCCACCTGTCTCAACCTCCCAAGCCACTAGGATTATAGGCGTATACCACCATGCCTGGGTAAACACTTCTTTAGAGAAGATTTTAAATTAAGAATCTAAATATCCACATTAATAAACTAGAAATAAACTAGTAAGGGGATGGGAACAGCAGGAAAAGGAAGCATAATGAGCAGAAAAGGAAAATAATATACAGTAAATATCAATAAAATATAAAAGGAATAGAGAAAGAATTTAAAGCCAGAAGTTAATCACCAAAAATTAATAAAACATGATAAACAACAAAAAAATTACCAATTACAGAATGGAAGAAGGGACAACTATAGATATGAAAGACATTTAAAGAGAAACAAAGGAATATTATGAACAACTTTACATCAATGAATTTCACAACAGTTTTTAGATGAACTAAAAAATTCCTTGAAAGAATACGTCATCAGAAAATCTCAGTAACTTTATATTTATTAAAGAAATTGAACTCATCATCAAAACTGTCTTACAAAGAAAACTAGATGATGAATTCCAATCAACATTTAAAAAAGAAATAATAACAAATCTACATAAATTATTTCAGAAAACAGATGAGGAAGACACCATATCCATAGAGTTTTTTCCCCAGGCATGAAATAACAGTTTTAACTTTCAGAAATGAATCGCTATAAGTTACCATATTAAAAGCAAAAAGGAAAACCATGTATTTATCTAAGCAGATAGATGTAGAAGCCTTTGACAAAACCCAACATCTATTCATGATTAAAAATCCTCAACTAGGATTGGATGGGATCTCCTTAATTCAATGAAAACAAGAATGAGAGGAGAAGAATCATATTATTAGTGAAACACAGAATGTTTTCCCTATTAAACCTATAAGGAAAAGAAGGATGTCTGTCAATAAAAAAGAAACTCTTTGAAATAACACATATCTTCCACCTATCCTCGCCCCCATATACCTCTTAGTAATATCCCTATAATTTACTTCCCTAATCCAGATATCTATTTAACCTATCTCTTCCTCACAAATTTGTTCTGTGTCTAAAAGGTAATTAAACATCATGTGTGGTACTTTTTTTTTTACTTCACTCTCTTGTATATGTAAAATTAATAAAATGTGTGCTTTTCTCTTGCTAATAAATATTGTATTAATTTGGTTAATTTACAAAAAAACCCACATAAGAACCAAGAGTGGTTTGAGGGAGTGGAGAGATCTCTCCTTCCCCTACTCTAAACTGATAGATTTGGTAGATGTGGAGAGCAGGTATTTTTCCAACTCTACACTGAGAGAAGCAAGAAGCAATAATACAACAATAGCAAAGACAATACCTAATTTCTAATCACCATTATCCACTAAAAGGAACCATGGAGAAATGGTCTTATCTCAGAACTAAGGCAGAACATACACAAGATGGACGTGAAATATTCTCTTGCCCTACTAAGGAAGTACTCAAGAAATAATGGAGACATATCAAAAGAGTACAGGAGCCAGACTGAAAGATCTCCTTCCACTGTCCAAATATGAAATAATTTGAGCACCAAAAAAAAAAAAAAATGACCAGCCACAGTTTGTAATCTATTTATTTAAAAAATACAAAATTCTAACCCAATGATAATATATCAAATCCTTTACTATACAGAAAGTCTTCTTATACAGAGATACAAATAAAAATTATCAGTGGATATTAAAACCAATACTTGCAGGAATCAAGGGAAGATACTTTAACTTTGTCACATCCATTTATGACAGACCCATAGCCAACATTAATTATCCTCAATGAAGAAAGACTGAAAGCATTTCCACTGAATTCAGGAACAAGACAAGGTAGTTTGCTTTCCCCAGTCTTGTTCAATATAGTCCTTGAAACCCTTGCCAGAGTTATCAGGCAAGACAAGGAAAACAAAGGTATTCATATAGGAAAAGAGAAAGTTAAGTTATCTCTATTCGCTGATAACATGATTCTATACCTAGAAGACCCAATAACATTGGCCAGAAAACCCCTAGAGCTTATAGGCAATTTCAGCAAAGTGGCTGGCTACAAGAACAACTCCAGTAAGTCACTAGCTTTCCTTTATTCCAGCAACAAATCTGCAGAATAAATCAGGAAATCTCTCCCATTCACCATCTCCTCCAAAAAAATGAAATACTTAGGCATTAACCTTACAAAGGATATTAAGGACCTCTACAAAGAAAACTATCAAACACTAAAAAAACAAATTACAGAAGACCTGAGTAGATGGAAAAACATTCCATGCTCATGGTTAGGCAGAATCAATATTATAAAAATGGCCATTCTACCCAAAGCCCTATACAGATTTAATGCAATCCCAATCAAGATACCAATGGCCTTCTTCACAGATATAGATAAAGCAAACTCTCAAGTTCATATGGAATAATGGAAGACTCAGATTAGCCAAAACATTACTCTAAGGAAGAAAGAAGTAGGGGTATCTCAATCCCTGACCTGAAATTATATTACAGAGCTGTAGTAGAAAAAACAGCATGGTATTGGTATCAAAACACAACCAAAGACCAGTGGGACAGAATAGAAGATCCTGAGACAAACTCCCATATCTTTAACTATTTAATATTTGATAAAGGGGGCAAAAGCATAGTGTGCAAGAAAGATAGCCCGTTCAACAAAAGGTGTTGGACAAACTGGACAGCCATCTGTAGACAACTGAAACTGGATCCATATCTTTCACCCTGCACAAAAATTAAATCAAAATGGGTCAAAGATCTGACTATTAAGCCAACAACTTTAAACTTACTAGAAAAAAAAATAGGGTCAACACTACAGGACATAGGATTCGGCGGCACCTTCCTTAACAAAACTCCCATGGCTCAAGCAGTAAAGTCAAGAATAAATGAAAGGGATGCAATTAAACTAAAAAGTTTTTGCACAGCTAAAGATTTAGTCAAGAGCATCAAGACAGAACCTATAGAATGGGAGGAAACCTTTGCCTGCTACACCTTGGACAGAGGGCTAATATCCAGAATATACAAAGAACTAACAAAGTTAAACACCAAAACCACAAATAATCCAATCAATAAATGGGCTATGGATCTTAAAAGAAACTTCTCACCAGAGGAAGTCCAGAAAGCCCATAAATATATGAGAAAATATTCTACATCATTAGCTATAAGGGAAATGCAAATCAAGACTTCAATGAGATTCCACTTCACTCCTGTTAGAGTGGCAAAAATTAAAAATTCGAACAACAACAGATGCTGGAGGGGCTGTGGGAAAAGAGGAACACTGTCACACTGCTGGTGGGACTGCAAACTGGTTCAGCCACTCTGTAAAGTGTGGAGACTCCTCAAAAAATTAAGGATGGAACCACCTTACGACCCAGCTATCCCACTCCTGGGTATTTTCCCAAAAGGGTTAGAATCAGCATATTATAGTGATGTGGCTTCATCAATGTTTATAGCAGCTCAATTTATTATAGCTAGATTATGGAACCAACCCAGATGCCCCTCACTTGACAAGTGGATTCAAAAACTTGGGTACATATATACAATGGAATACTACTCGGCCATTAGAGAAGACCATATTATGGCTTTTGAAATCAACTGGTTGGAGATGGAAAAAGAATTATGCTAAGTGAAGTATCCCAATCTCAGAGATTCAAGGGCGGAACGGTTTCTCTCATCTGTGGAAGCTAGAATACATCCAGAAGTAGTTTGTTAGATGGCTAAGCTAATAATAACCTCAAATTGAAGGATTATTTATGCAAACAGGAGGATGATTGCCTAGGATAGCTGGAGGTATAGGGTGGGGGACAGGATGGGGGGGAGGGCTTAGGAAGAATATCTAGGAGACTAGAGGGTGGGAATATGGGGGAATCATCTCAGAAGGAGATCACTGACCTCCATGAGATATCCATTTAACTCAGGGGTTCTTCTGGGGGAAGCAGAAACATGGGGAACCCATGTATCCATGACATGGCATTAGCCTTGCATAACTAAGTATATGTACATTTGTTCTTAATTGTTTGACAATGTTTCCCCCTCAGTAACTCCATATTCATCTTTAATAAAAAGGATATTCAGTCTCAAAACACCTTCTTATAAACCAACCATAAAAGAAAAAAAAAACAATAATTTTATAAAGACCTGACAAACATCACCTGATTAAAATTAAAATCAACAGTGTTAAAACTGGTATCACAGGCTTCTTATGAGACAATGGGTAGGATCTGATGTTTCTGCAAAGTTCCTGCCAAAAATGTGTAACTTAAATCTAACCAATAAGAAAATTCAGACAAACCCAATTGATAACACAATCTTCAAATTGGCTTATATTCTTTGACAATATCAAGATTAAGGAAAAAATATTAAAGACTGAAGAACTGGTCTATATTAAAGGACATTAAAGGAACATTACAACTAAACATGATATGGATTCTAGAACATGAAAAAATTCTATAAAGTACATATGGAGGAAAAGTCAACATTTGTATGGATTTAACAATATAGTATTAAAGATAAATTTTCTAGTTTGATACCTCTACTGTGGTTATTAGTTTTTATTTTTTATGTATTTATTTATTTTTTGCAGTGCTAATGACTAAACCTAAGGTCTCACCCATGCTAGGCAAGTGGTATAACACTAAGCCACATCCCCAGTCCTGCTCTGTTCTTAATAACTACATATTAAAGTATACAAGAGTGAATAAGTGATGCTTGCACCTCATTTTCAAGTGCTTCAAAAAAAAAAATACACCAATAGATGGAGAGAATAAAGCAAATGGGACAAAAAGTAAACACTTGATGAGTATTTTAGTCAGCTTTTGAGTTGTTATGACCAAAAGAATCAACAAGAACAATGTAGAGGAGGAAAAGTTTATTTTGGCTCATGGTTTCAGAGGTTCAGTCCATTGTCCATAAACTACATAGCTTTGGGTCTCAGATGAGGCATAACACCATGGAAGAAGGGTGTGAAAGAAGGGTGTAGAAGCAGAAAGCAGCTCAGGACACAGCAACTAGGAAGCAGGAAGCTACATTCACAAGAGACAAAATATAAACCCCAACAGCACACCCCCAGTGACCTACTTCCTCCAACCACATTCTATCTGCCTAGAGTTACTGCCCAGTTAATCCATATCAGTGAATTAATACACTAATCAGGGTAAACCCCTGATAATCTAATTATTTTGCCTCTGAAAATTCTTGCATTGTCGCACATGTGAGTTAACAGGGCACACTTCCTATCTAAACCATAACAGTGGTCTGATGAAAGGATTTTCAGGGTTTATTATTTATCAATATTAAAGAATTTACAGGGGCCTGGAGCGGTGGTTCAGTGGTTATGGCACTTGCCTGGAATGCAAAGACACAGGTTCAAACCCCAGCACCACATACACAATGAAGTGTCACAGCAAGGAGCAACATAGGCTACATGAAAAACTAAATAAAATTGATTCTCTCTCTCTCTCTCTCTCTCTCTCTCGCTGTCCTCCCTCTCTCTTTAAAAAAAAAAAGTTTACAGGAGTTATTTTTAATATTGTAAATATTTTTCTTTAATTCTAAAGTTATATTAAAATAAAAAGTTATCAAAAATAATGCTTTGGTATTCTTTTAAAGCACAGATATAGGGGCTGGAGCGGTAGCTCAGTAGTTACGGCGCTTGCCTGGCATGCGCAAGTACATGGGTTCAAACCCCAGCAACCCACACACACAACTAAGTGTCAGAGCAACGAAAGCCATGTGAAAAACTCAATTAAAAAAACTGATTCTCTCTCTCTCACTCACTGTCCTTCTCTCTTTAAAAGAAAAAAAAAAGCACAGATACATCACATTAATAATCTACTAATATGAACAGAGACAACTCCTCACTACTAATCAAATATCAAGACAAATATTTTTATATTTGATAATAGCAAAATGCACAAACAAGCAATCAATAAACTAATTTTAAATAACAGACATACTGGATGATTTAATAGGTAAGCATACATAAATTTTTAGAAATAAATATTCCTTTAAGGAGATATGCTATTGTTATGCCTTTAAACATGCAGACAAGAGTGGAAATGCAGACAAGAGTGGAAATGCAGACAAGAGTGGAAAGCTTGTTTCGAGTACATAAGATTAAGAACTATTATAAATAGATAAATGTGAAATTCAATATGGTAACAGATATTAATTAAAATTCATGGAACTGAAAAGACAATTTAGATACAAAGTTCTAACACCTGTTTAAAAAGACATTATATTGACTCAAAGATACCGTACCACTGCAGGAAAACATTAAGGACAGATTACATAATTAACCTGTGTCATACCTATAAACCAACTTTGGACAAAGGAAAATGCTACCTTCAAATGGTATGGAAAATCAGGCCCCCACTAAGTGGTGATTTAATTATCTTACTGACATTATTAAGCTGTGATCTCAATCGTACAGCACAAACTGGATAAGCATGTGACTTCATTGGATTACTTTAGTTTGCATAAAGAACAAAAATTTTAAATAGAAATATTTTGTTCTCCTTATTTTCAGAGAAACAGTAGTATGACAACTTCATAAAAATAATTACCAGTGACATTAATATTATGGAAAAGATGACTGGTAGAAATATTGGACTGTCAACAATTTTTGAAAATGGCAGTTTTGATTACCAGAAGAGGATAGGCTAGTATTCACATAATCTGAGTCAAGAAAGACTGATCCCCCTCATCTGAAAGAACTGTAACTCAGAGACTTCAAACAACCTTTACAAGGGCTGACACCTTATTAGCTGTAAAACAGACCAGATCATTCATTTCCTGATTCATAAAGAGTCTAATATCATTCTTTTATACTACCCTGTGTCTTAGGAGGTCTTTTTCAAATGTGACAGCCCAGATTCTAAGAACCTTGGTTGTTTCTCAGTTATCAGGGGCTCTGGCTCATTCTGATATGCAAAAGAAGTTGTAATACCTCAGTTCTTAAAGAAGGCAAAACTAAAAAACTAGTTTTCTAACATACTCCCAACTTTCCAAATCCATTTTGCAGTTGTTTATCCAGGATCATAATCTTAATTATGTAAAATAATAATAATGTTTTTATCTGATAGTAATGAATCAAAAAGTATGACCTACTTTGAAGAATACAGTTCTAAACCAAACATACAAACCAATAGGCTGGTGAAAATCCAGCATGTATTACACTGGTTCATATGCAAAAATAACAGTGTTTCCTTACCATCTATTTCCATACTCAAGGACAAATCATACTCTAAGGAAGACCATTTGGAAATACAACAGTATCTGCTTTTTATACTGCAGTATCTACTGCCTTCCACACAATACACAATCAATAACTATTTGTGGAATTAATTATAAAGATTTCTCAACACTTCCAATTAAAAATATACTACACTGTAGGTAATATGTTTAAAATCACAATTTCCTTATTGTTCTCATAAAAGAATCTAAGTCTTCAGAAAACAGAATTTAATTTCAGAATATTTTCAGTTTCACAACTTACACTGGACTCAAGGACATTTTTAAAAGAAAAGTTCTCTTCTCTACCTGTTATTATCAAAAGAGTTTCATCACAGGGTTTCCCAATGTAATAAAACAAGTCTTTAACAATCTGTCATAAGGTCTTTCTTAAATAAATATATTGAACAGAGATTAACAAAAGTCTTACTTTTCCTGTCATAAACCTCATTTGTGTAATTGAAACAATATACACACAGTCTTTTAATTACACAGCCACTAAAGACAATGAGAAAAGAATAAGGGAATAAAGTCAACGAGCCTATTCTAAAAATACTTACCACAAATTAATTTTATCTTTCGAAAGTGGTAATAAAGAGACAAATTAGCTAAAGAAAATGATTGCAGAAAACGAACCAACCACTTTTATCAGGCAATAATCTGGCACTAATAATACAAAGAACTAAATTCTACAAATGGGCAACTGATAAAGACTGACAGCTCTGCTGTCAAGATAAGCAGCAAATTATTACATTTAGATTTTTCACCAAAGAACTACAGTACACACCTATGTCCTGCCAGTTACCAAACAGGGTTACGAGTTTACTAAAAAAAAAAAAGGAATCAAACTTCTGATGTGTCTCCAGATTCATGTTAATAATTCAAGTATTTTTCAACTGCCAGACCAGAAAAGGAATATACAGAACTAGTGTACTTATAGGAATTAACCAGCTAATAGACACTTGTCTGATTTCATTTAATATTGGTAACATACTTACTGAATACACACTCAAGAACTATTAAAAAGAGTACGAGTCCGTTATGTAGATAAGCCTAAGTATAGCTTTTAAGAAAGGACACTTAGTAGGACAATAAAAATTACATTGAGACAACCATTTTGGGATGCAAAAAAGCACTTTAATACATTTATTTTCTACAGATACAGTGAAGCTTAAAAGGCACAGTGTTTCTTGCTTCTCAACAGTAGTATCTCCCTGAAAGATACAAATGAGAGCTGCTAAAATAATTTATAAACCTGATGCCTTATTTTTTAACATAAGATTTGTTTTCCACATAAGTATCATTTTGTGGCAAATAATTTCTTTCCTCTCTTCAAGAACAAAGGACATCATCACACAATGGCAATATGACAATGCTCTTCAAAAACATGACATCGTTTTAATGTAAATTTTACCTTTTAAGGTAAGTGATAATTCACACAGTACTCTAAATTCATCTTAATATAAGTACATCTAAGCTGTAAGTCTCTTAATTAAGCCTTGATAGAATAAGCTAAAAAAATTAAGAGCTATGAAGAGTTTAGAGACTGGTTTCTCAAGTGGTTCTGGCATTAACAGTTAAAAGCTCATGGTCACTTTTATGCTCTATGAAACTGTTTCCTCAATTATAAGAAAGGTAGTTGGATCACACCAACTTTAAGGCCCCTTTTAGTTTTTGTTTATAAGTTTTGTAAGTTTTAGTCTTATAAAACAAAGTTTTTAAATTTAATAACTAATGTATAACTATAGAAATGGGCACCTGTAGCTTTTCACAAACTGAAATCCAGTAAGAACATGCTATTCATTTAAATTTCTATATCATAAAATTTTTTACTGCATCGTTAGAATAAAGCGAACTTTTGCGAAGTATTTACTATGTCTATAATAGGATCACATCTGTTTATGTTATCAAATTAAGTAAAGGAATAAATTATCCTTCCCATTTTCAAAAGTTACACTGCAAAGACTAGGACATAACTTTTGACACTTTCTCTGAAAGAATTACTAAACAATAATAACTCGCCATAGATTAAACTGCACGAACAACAAGATTTCTTTTCCCTTGGTTTTATTAAATACATAAGAAAGAAATAAAAAGACTAATAGTCTAGAGGGAAAACAAAGTAGAAACAGGACAAAACAGTCGGGTAACAACTGACTTAGCACATCCTGAACACTCAAATTAAGCAAGGAAGGGTGAGCATGCCACCAATAAATACAAGGAATGTTTAGGGTGTAGAACAGAAAAAATGCTGAGATCTTAGAATTTTCTGTGTTAAAACATTTCTTTTTCACTTTTATCTTACATTTGAAGTCAATAAAACTTCTGATGAGGGCAAAGGATTTTTTTAATGGCTTTTTAACAAATTTCTCAGCTTAGACCTTAATAGGCTAGAGTTCACTTGACTTGCCTAGTCTATATTTGTTTATTCCACAATGCCACAGATGGAATCAGCAAAACGAATTAACACATTTAACTGTTTTATCACCAAAACTAATAGGAAATTATTCATTGCTGATTAAAATATAGTCATGAATTTACTAAGTATGCAACAATAAAAACTGTCAAGTTTATAAAGGATCTTACTGAATAACCCATTAAAAAACTAAATCAAAATATAATATACAAGAATATGAACTACTATGAGATTGTTCATCAATATACCAGCCTTTTATAACCGCTCCTCTTTTTTCTAAAAATAATAAATCATGAAGAATTATTTCCAGGGCTGGAGTGGTGGCTCAGCAGTAAAGGCGCGTGCCTGGCATGCACCAATTCTCCTGCCTCACCTTCCCAAGTTGTTGGGATTACAGGCTTATATCACTACCTGGCCCTCTGCTGCCTCTTTTGTAAAAAAAAAACTTTACTATTCCCACTCTGCCTATGAAAACAATAAGTGTTCCATTTCATAAACTTACGATAATAGGAAGGCAATTTAAGCATTACTTATAACTAGCTCCCTTTTAAATCTTTTTGGCTTATACACATGTCCTGTTTTCTTCAATTGGGATACATGCACATAATTCTACGCATATGTATCATATGTATCATATAAAAATTGTAGCATACTAAAATACTTTACAACCTAATTTTTTCATATAAAATATATAATGCACATCTTTCAATGTTGTTAAATACAAACAAATCATCATTTTCATGGCTGCTTGGTTTTTCATTGTATATATGTGTGATCACTTATTCAACAAATGACATTTAGATGATTCTCAATTTTTTCCTGAAATATCACAAAACAATAAGCATTTTTGTACAAAATACTTTTGTCTGTTTACCCAATTATTTCCTTGCATTAAATTCAAAGAGGAAACTACTGGTTAAAAGATACACACTTAAAATTCTAATATCACCAAATTGGCCTGCAGAAAGTTCTATTGACACACCTTCCATCAGCAACTATGGGTATAAGCAATTCATTTTATGTACAGCAATGTCATGGGTAAAATAAAATGGGTTCATTTTGCATTGTAGGTATGTGAATTCCATTTTCATAATCTTTGCATCTTTTTATGAAATTTATGTTTCTTGATCTTTAAGATCTATCAGGAAAAAAAAATAACATTAGCCCTATGTCCCTATAAAAATCTTTCTCAGTTTATCATTTGACTTTTCACATTATGTATTGTGCTCTACATCCTTATGAAATAATGACTCTTCATGTCAAAACTATTGGCCTTTTCTTCACTACTCCTAGAATGGTCCATGTGAAATGCAGTGAATGCAGCCTGAACTTCCTATGTTTCATTCTTACCTCAACACCTTACCATGGGATGTCTGATAGGCCACAGTGTTTTGAGTTACATGCTAGATCTTTCCAGCCAACCAAAAACATAGGTGTCTGTGGGTTAAGGTGAGTCACAACCTAGTGGCCCCCTGCCAGTCCTTGCTGTTGCCAAAGGAAGAAACTGGGAACATACCTTCTGGAAAGTTCTACTGATCCTGATCAGAGCTGTCCAGCATGAAAACGTTTTCTTTTGAAGATAAACCTTGAGCACAGTTGGTACTACCTGAGGCTCCACCACTGGTGCTAGTACTATGGGTGGAGGGGACAGTCACAGGGCTATGCTGGGAGACTGTTTGGGGGTGGATAGTCTTCATTTTGAGGCCAGAGAGATGACAATGTGGTGTTGACCTTATGCCCCAACTCCTGGTTCTCCACAAGATGATAATTTCCTATGTTATAGAACAAAATAAGGGTAGGAAAGACAGGCTTGCTGGTTGAGCCTATAGAGACCCTAGACTCTGCTTTGAAGGTAAGGAAGAAACTCAGCAATTTTGAAGGTCAGCAGAAGGTAGGGGCTTCATGGTGATAACGTGACCCTCCAGCTGGGTTGTCAGAGTCTCAGAGCTGACAGCTGGCTATTGCTTCATCTTATTCCTGGTCCAAAAATGAGTCCTAAATCTCATCCCATGCACATCATCAACTCAGTGAGGTCAAAGGTCATGGTAGTCCAGGAATACCTTGGTGTAAAGTCTTAGTTCCTTTTTATGGTCCCTATTTGCCCACAGGTCCCTCAGGATTTTCTCAAAAGTGCCTGTCTCAAGCTGAGCATGGTAATGCATCCCTGTAATCCCAGCAACTCAGGAAGCTGAAGTAAAAAATCAAAAGTCCAAAGCCAATCTCAGCAAATCAGCAAGACCATGTCTCAAAATAAAAAATAAAAAGGACTGGGAATACATCTCAGTGATTAAGTACCCCTGGGTTTAATCCCCAGTACCAAATAAATAAATAACTAAATAAAGTAACTCTATCACTAGGATTGAAGATTAGGAGTTTTATAGACACAAAAAGGGATCCTCTTATATCTGCTTCTTCAATGTTCTATCCATTAAAAGGCAAAATCCAGTGAACTTCTTATAGAGGATGGTTCCTAGACTCTCCACATCTACCATAGGGCCATGGTATTTTTGAACCTAGAATAATTCTGAGGTACCATAATGGGAGCTGCTACAAAAGGTATTGAGTTTATTTGCAGAAGTGAACTGACTGCTGATGCCAAGTGCTGCAATGTCTTTATCTTCGGGTTAGCATCTTCTATAGTTTGAAGGTTAAGTGTCTCCCAAATGCCCATGTGCTAAACATTAAGTCCCCAGGGTGGTCTTATTGAGAGGTGCTATGGACCTTTAAAAGACAGGATCTAATGAGAGGTCCTTATGTCAACGGGGATATAACCTCAAAGGAGACTGTGAGACCATGGCATCTTCCTCTCTTTTTCGCTCCCTGTCCCATCGTATAAGCCATTTTGTTCTATCATGTACTTTGCTGCCTCATCACAGATCGGAAACAATGATATGCCTGACAATGGACTAGAACCTCTAAAAATGTGAGCCACAATAAACCTTTACTCTTTATAATTATCTCAGTTATTTTGTTATATTGACAGAAAACTAACACATATGGGAAGGAAAAGGATAGAATGATGGGATGGGAAGGGATAGGAAGGAATGAAAAGAAAAAGGACGAAATGTTAGGGTGGGTGGGATAAGACAGGAAGGGAGGGTATGTGGAATAGAAGGGAGAGGAAGAGAGAGGAAGGAAGAGAAGGGGATGAGTTGCCTGCTCCCTAGCCTGGGAAGGGATAGCCCCATTGAGCTCCCAGCCCAGGAGTGAATGCTGGAGGAGACCGTTCCTCTTGAAGCCCCTGGTAACATGCCTGGTCCCAGTCTCAAATCCAGCCTCTTTTTAATTAAAAAAAAAAAAAAAAAAAGGAGGCGGCGGAGGAAGAGGAAGAAGAGTAGGAGGAGGAGGGGGACAAGGGAGGAGGAGAAAGAGGACACAGAACCCAAAGGGCTTCTTCTTTATATTGGTTTTAATAAACAATATTTATCAATAAGGTAAATTAAGCCTATAGTATGCTTCAGTAGCCTTTTCATTTTTAGTTTGAAAATACAATAATTTTGGTTTTTAAAAAGCTCATAATATTTATACTTGAAATATTAAATTTCTTTTTCTTTAATTTCTGAAGGACTATTCTTGAAATACTCTGAAAACTGGCATCATAATAATACAAGTCTTCTGGCTGCATAAGACAAAATAAGGTTCATTACTAAGACTTATAAAGCTGAAGGCAAAATAGCATTCTTCACATTTCACTGCTTCTTTATACTTTTGCCCAGACTTTGGAATAGATTTCTCATTATGCCCATTATAGTATCCCACTGGAGATACTGAATCAACAAAGTAAGTCTTCTATTTCTTTTTTTTTTTTTAAGTGAGGGACAGTGAGAGAAAGAGAAGAGAGAATCAATTTTATTTAAATTATCATGTAATTTTCGTTGTTCTAACACTTCGTTGTGTACATGGTCCTGGGGTTTGAACTCACATCTTGTGCATACAAGGCAATCACTGTAACTGCTCAGCCATCACCTTAACCCAAAAATCCATTATGCTTTGTGTCTTTATTATGCAGCATGTTTAGAGGCAGCAGTTTTCCCTGTGACCTTAATTACCTGAAGGACCTAAGAGAAGCTGTTGATTTCCAATTTCTTCAGCTTTTTCTTATTGGGGGAAATTGGAAGGATGACATGCCAGTCAGAAACTATGAGTTTTTATTTTTGTTTTTGTTTTTTTAAGAGAGAGAGGGACAGTAAAAAAGAGAAAGAATCAATTTTATTTCATTTTTCATCTGGTTTTCATTGCTCCAACACTACGTTGCGTACATGGTGCTGGGGTGCAAACCTATGTCCTCATGCATGCCAGACAAGCACTGTAACCGCTGAGAATTTTTTGTACTACTTATATTACTAAATTGTATTATTATAAAACTAAACAAGTAATCCTTACAATTTACTCAAGCTTTGGTATATAAAAATAGTCTAAAACTAGCAGGGTGGTAGCATACACCTATAATCTCAGCATCTTAGGAGGCTGTGTCAGGAGGATCTCAAGTTCAAAGCCAGCCTCAGCAACTCAGCAAGGCCCTGAGCAACTTAACAAGATCCTTTCTCAATTAAAAAGTTTTTAAAAAGGGCTTGGAATGTGGCTCAGTGGTTAAACATCCCTAGGTTCAATCCCTAGTACCAAAAAAAAATTTTGTTAAAAATCTGAAGTTATTTTAATGGATTATGTATCTACTAAATTAAGGTAAAACTCAGAAATACTCTGTTCTTTTTATTTTTGTTTTGTAAAGAAAGAGGGACAGTGGGGAGAGAGAGAAAAAGAGAAGCAATTTTTATTTAGTTTTCATGTGACTTTTGTTCCTCTGACACTTTGCTGTGTACGTGGTGCTGGGATTCGAACTCGCATACTCATGCATAAGAGGCAAGCGCTGTAACCGCTGAGCCACCACTCCAGCCCCACACTCTCTGTTTTAAAATTCATATTTATTAAAGAAAAATTAACAACGCTTTTCCTGACCCCTGTCTAAAATAAGAACAAGCAGGCAGACTCTGGGGGAGGGCTCCTGACTGTGATACCTTTCCAATCCAACGTCTGTATTAACCCGATAAGGCTCCAAACAGGTAGGTGCAGTGACCAAAAAGTACAAAAGCTGATTAAGAGTGGTTCCCTGTAACTTTGTTAATCCAAAAACAGGAAACTGAGTACTTCCCACAATACAAAAATGGAAAACTGAGAACTATCATTACTTTTAATAAAGTCTTAAATTGCTATGCTGGGTTCAAAGAGTAACAGAAGTAACAAACTCTGAGCTAGAAATTAAGCAAAAATGTCAAATGGATCATAATTCACATGCAATTAGCCAAATCTGAATAATTATGACTAAAGAGAATAATACTAAGGTCAAAATAAGTATTTTATTGCCATGATAATTAAAGAACAAATGGTACCAAACGATTGATAAATACTGGTGACATGATTATTTCATTTCCCTCAATAATTTTGTAAAAAAAATACAGAATTTGTTTAGGCTTAGCTTATTTATTTATTCTTTTAGCTGGCTAGAATTTGGGCCATGTTTCAACAGAAGAGTTCCTATAGCCTGTAAAAACAAAAAAATTAACTATGAATTCTTTTCAAAGCCTAACAGTACAAATTAGACTGGGCCATGGAAAAAAGAAAGAAAATCCACAAAACACAACAATAACTGCAAAAATAGTTTGGAGAAATGAGATACCTATCATGAATACTTTCATCAGATTCTTTTCTTGGTCAACATACATCTTTTGGTGAAGGCAATAGGACTCACCGCTCTATTGATCTTTTCTCCTCTCTGCTACAAAGTCCCAAAGCTGTGGTTCAAAGTTCTGATTCTTGTATATTAATGATATTTTTATTTTTCAGTACTTTATGAAGATTTGATGTCTTAAGACCTTGAAGATCCAGGAAGTACCCCTCTGAGGGTCAGCTAATTCCCAGAGACAGCAAGAACTTGGCAGGGAACACACCTTTGATATGCACACCAGCCAACTTGAGTTTGAACCTTTTCACCAAGCTCTAGCATCAGGGCTAACCCCCACTCCTTAAAACATCCTTGGTACTAAGACAACTAGAGACCACCCTTATAGCCCAGAGTCCTTGGAAATTATTCAAACTACCCAATTCTAAACTTGTTCAGTTTACTTACTCTGCCTAACCCATTTCCTCACATAAAAACCACAACAAAGGCTCTGGCCTATGCCCCTCCAACCCTAGCTCCCTCTGCTCCTAATATACACGGTTGGTACTTCCCTGATGATCCTATGTGCCCTGTGTGGCATGGCATGACCCTTTTTTCTTAGAAACTGTTAGTTACCAACTACTTACTGAGCTGATAATCTCACTATATCTAGATAAGAGCAATATTTAAAACAAACTTCACTTTTCAGCCTTTCCTGGGCCACTGCAAGTCAATCCTACCAAATAAAGAGGGTCACAAGGTTAGGGATGTGGGTAAAAGGCAGGAGAAAAAGCAAAATATATTTAGAAATTCTTAATTCCTTAAGTGTTTTACGGGAATCTGGACACAGTAATAGCATTGTTTGTTTGGTCATTGTATGGTTTAGGTATGAGGTGTCCCCCCAAAAGGCTCTGTATTAATGCAAGAATGAGAAATGACTGGATTATGAGCGCTGTTATGCAACCTGACCAATTCATCCTACTTTAAATAAACTGGGATAACTGTAGGCAGGTGGGGCATGGCTGAAGGAAGTAGGTCACTAGGGCATGCCCTGGAAGGGTATATCTTCCCTATGGCTCCTTCCCTGCTCTCTGCTTTCTGACACCACCATGATCTCAGCAGCTTTTCCTCTGGTGGGCCCATTCCCCTCTGCTTTATCTTTGGCCCAGAAAGATGGAGTAGGCCCTCTATGGACAAAGCCCTGGAAAACCACGAGTCCAAATAAGCTTTTCCTCCTCTAAACTATTCTTGTCAGGTATTTTGGTCCCAGTGACAAAAAAGCTAATTAGACAGAAAATGGTACCACCGGTGGGGTTATTGTTGTGACCAAATTGACCACACAGTTCAGAAGCCTTTGGAGTGAGTTGGTGGAAGGCACTTTGAAATGTTTGGAAAAGCTTTAAAATATTGGGAGCAGAACTAAACTGATGATTCTGGTGAGAGCTCAAAAAACAAGACTGAACAGGAATGCAGACTGTGTTCTTGAGATTTCAGAAGGAAATGAGGACCCTGTCAGGAAACCGAATTAGAGTTCACACCTATTGTATTCTGGGGCAAAGAATCGGGCCACATTTTTGCCATGCCCTCAGATGTTGTATGAGGCTGAATCTAAAACTGATGGATTAAAATGGCAGAGGAAATTTCAAGGCAGCACCTTCCATCAGTGGCATGGATATTTCTGACAGCTTTTAGCCAGGTTTCCTCTGAGAACTGGGAGCAAAAAGTTTTTCTAAACTTGCAGTTTGGGGGCTGGAGCGGTGGCTCAGCAGTTGTGGCACTTACCTTGCATGTTTGGGTCCAGGAGTTTGAACCCCAGCACCATGTACACAACGAAGTGCTGGAGCAACAGGGGACATATGAAAAACTAAATAAAATTGATTCTCTCTTTCTCTCTCTCTCTTACTGTCCCTCTCTCTTAAAAAAAAGAAAAAAAAAAAAAACTTGCAGTTTGGCCAGAAAAGTGCATATAAAGTTGAGGCCATGGAAGATGTACTTATTGAAGAGATTATAGGCCTAACAAGATGCTACATACTTTGTACAGAGACAATAGCAAGACCACACCCACTACTAGCTTCAGGGTACAGTGGGGAAAATTCCTTTGAGAAGAGATCACAAGGGTATCCTGCTAGCTACAAGAGGACCTAGGAAGTTGTTTCATCATGATGAGCCATGCAGGCACTCTAAGGTCACTGCAGCTGTGATTCCAGGGGACCCAGGTACAAGTGAGCTGGTAGCAGACCTTGGCATTATCCACACTGTACTGTTTCTGCAGGAAGCAGGATGCTTGAATTAAGGGGTCATGCAGGCTTCCACCAAAATTTCAAAGGAAAGCCTAGGAGGCCGGGCAAAGTGCAGCAGCTTTAGAGTCCCGGCAGGATGCCACTGAGAGAGTGATACATGATGATACAAAGGTGAAGCTGAAGCTGGAATGGAAACCCCAACAATTAACAGACGCCAGTAATACAAACAGTCTGCTGAGGGAAACTGTTGGCCTTCGAGAGTCAGACTAAAGTAGAGGCCATGAGGACTGCAACAGGCAAAGTTGAAGGGCACAGCTTTCCAAACCCTTTGGAAGTAACACCTCATAGCCATGTGTCCTAGATGCAGTATGCGGAGTTATGGGACCTGTTTGCTAGCTGAGATTTGGTCTTGCTTTTGACCCTATCCCTTCTTTCTATGCCCCCATTCCTCCCTTTCAGAATGGGAATGTTTTCTCTGTACCACTATGTGTTGGGTATACATTAACTTGCTTTTGATATTTGCAGGGGCTCAGAGCCACAAATCTGATCATAAGAATGTGAAATGACTGAACCGTAAGAACTATAACCTAATCACTTCATCCGAGTTTAAAACAAAATAGTCATTTATAAAAGGCAGACTGATGATAGAAGACAGGGGAATCCGGCATACCTGATCCCTCATTTTATTCCAGAGTATAAGAGGTGCTTTCTCCATCCTAGAAGAAACTGACACATTATCAACAACTTCTGAAATCTGGAACTTTGCACAAAGGACAAGTTCTCCTGGTGACTCTGCGAGTCCCCACAATACACTTTTTGGTGATCTTGACTCTACTCAATGGGCTAAAGCCTTCACGTATACTGCAGTTAGATTTGAGGTATGTATTTAGGAATAAACATGGCTCATGATTTTATTTACAACATATTTTGAGCTGGTGGTACAGCTCTGTAGTTGAACACTTGCCTAGCATGTGCAAGGCCCTGGGTTTAATTCCCAGTGTGAAACCAAGAAAAGAAAACCATTTTTCAACAGAAAAGAAGAAATAATACAAATAACATTATTAAAGGATATAAGTGGCCATTGATCAACAGACAACCAATATCAGACATTAAGCAAACATCAATGAAAAATAACAAAACCAGTTTTACTTACTGAGTCATTATTATGACCAGGTATGTTTCTATGTTCTTTCCATGTGATAACTTTCAATCCTCACAATTCCTCTATGAAAACTGCCCCTCAAATACTTTGCATAATACCCCATTACTAGCAATTGGCAGAGCAGGACTGCCACCTGGCAATTTGGCTCCAGTGGCTGAGCTTGTAAACACACACACCCTTCATGTTGTCCTTCATATGTGAAGTATTAGCCTGTCATGCTTGAAGCCTAGTTTCAATTCCCAGCACCACAATAAATAAGTGAAAGGGGGCACTGAAAAAGTACATTTTTCCCAGAATTGGTTATCTCCATGATCAGCTCTTCACTAACAACACCTTTTCACTACACAAATCAACTTGTTCAGGTATGAAGAGATACAAAAGACACTTAATTTGAAGTCAAGACATAAATTCACATCCTAAGTACACAACATTGGGTCCTTTAATCTTTATAAGTTATCTCATCTGAAAATAGGAATGATAATTAACTTCAGAAGTATCCTGAGAGGACTGAATGAAATCATGTATACCAAATATCTCTACAAACTTTAAAATCCAATACAAAAGTAGCATAATACTGATATTATACATTGCCAAAAGCCAACTGCAAGTGAATTCAGGGACTAGGTGAATCATTAAATGTACTTTCTGGTTGGAAGACTGGATGAAAAACTCTACAGAATGATGGTTTTAATCAGGCTTAAGACAGAAATACTTTAACCAGTAACAGAGAAAACATGGGATTCATGCTAGATAATCTGAATAAGAATGACCCAAGAAACAGGTCAGAACAGGTGGAAACAATATGGCAACCATAATGCCATTATCTCCCAGGAACCTGATGTATGGGCTCTACAGCAAATGGGAAACTACTTTAAAGCCACAGCACTGCACTTCATCTTAGAATGGGATAATTCCAAACACTGACAATGACATAGGATAGCCAAAAATTAAGCATACCTTCATTCTAAACAAACAAACGCCTTATTTTCTTACCTCTTATTTTCTGTATATTAACTTCAATCCCAAACATGCTTCAGTTAAAGTCCAAAGCATAATTTTCTGCTTACTGATATAGTTTGGATCTAGAATACTCCCCAAGGGCTAGTTTGTTGAATACTTGGGTCCCAGTTGGTGGTGCTACTTAGAGATGATGGAAATTTTAGGAGGGAGAATGACTTTAAAGGGTTTATTTTATCCCCAGCACCTTCATCTTCCTGTTCCTTCCCCTGGCTCTGCTTCCTGGTTGCCATAAGGGAAACAACTTTGCTCTACCACAGCCTCCCCTCCATGATGTTTTACCTAACTATAAGCACTAAGGAATGGTGTCAGTGACCATGGACTAAAACCTCTAAAATTACAGGCCAAAATAAATCTCTTCTTCTTTAATATTTTTTCTCAGGTATTTTGTCACAGCAACAGAAAGCTAATACACATTACTCCAAATATCTATTAAGAAATTCCGGTTATTTAAAAGTCAAATATAAATATAATCTTAATAAAACCAAAAGACCTAGGTAAACATAAAGCAAATGTACATTACAGCTTTCAGAGAGGGAGGACTACCTCTGGACTTCGGAGAATTACAACAGTGAACACAATGATTTCTCAGCCATACAGAGAAGCACATTTTCTATAGGTTAATAAAAGAAAGACTAATAAATTTAAAAAGCCAAGAAGAAGTTTGAGAAAATATTCAAAATGACAAAATAGGAATAGTTCTATATTTAAAGATCTTACAAAGTTCAATAAAGTGTAAGGCCCTCAAAAAAACAGAAGAGAAAAGAAACAGATAAGGCAGAGCAGACAATTCACTATCAATGAGATGCAAAAACTAAGCAAATATGAAAAAAATTTCAACTTCAGAGAAAAAAATGAAATCTGAGATTCCATTCTGGTCTATTAACACAAGATATTTATGACAATCATGATTGCTGAATCTGTGCAGTGTTTCTATGCATTACTGGCAGCAGTACAAATCATTCTAACACTGAAAAATAACCATCCAGCAAACTATGTCAAAGCCTTATACATACTTCTGCATTGACTTGAAACATCTTATTGAAAGGTGGACAATGGTTTAAATAATCCAAGCCATACGGACATAGGGATTATTAGGCTTGAAGAATCCCTACAGCTGTAGAAATTCATTATATCAAGTCGGGGGAGGCATCCCAAACAACTTGAAAATGAGTTAGGTAAAATGTGAAGGGCCATTCAAGGAAACACTAATGTAGTAAGTGAAATATTATTTAAAAATCTGTATGACCAGAAAATACTTAAAACAAATTAGTTTTTTAAAAAGTCACAAATTTAGATAGCTATATGGATGGATGGATGGATGGATGGATAGAGAGCTAGACAGATATAGCTACAAATAGATAAGATAAACAGATGATGAAAGAAAGAGAGGGAGGAAGAGAAAGAAAGAAAAAAATTTCGAAGGAAACATTCCAAAATCACTAAGTGATTTTGTTAATCATTTATCAAAGATTAAACAACTTGGGCTGGAGCAGTGGCTCGGAGGTTACGGGGCTTGCTTGGCATGCACAAGTACACAAGTTCAAACGCCAGCACCACGTACACAATGATGTCTCAGAGCAAAGAAAGTCACTTGAAAAACTAAATAAAAATTGTTTCTTTCTCTCTTTCTCTCTCTCACTGTCCCTCTTTCTTAAAAACAACAACAACAAAAAAAGATTAAACAGCTCATTCAAAGTCACAGTTCATAGTCAGATGTGATGACACACACTTGTGGTTCTAGTTACTGTGGCATCCTTAGCAAGGATGGCTTGAGCCCAGGAGTTCAGGGTCAGCTCAGGCAACATCTCCAAAAACACGAAAAAGTCACAGTCACAGCTAATAATAAGTGGCAGAGCTGGGATTCAAAGTCAGGCCCTAGCTCTATATTAGTCTGGTTTTCCCAATGATTTTTTTCAAACACTGTATTATGAAAATCATATACATAAAAGAAAGACTAGCAAAGTTAACTCCCCTGTTTCCAACAACAAATTTTTAGCATTATGTCTCCTGTTTCAACCACCCCATCTCAACACTTTTTTATATTGTTTTTGAAGGACTACTTTAAAGCAAATTCCAAACATATCACATAATCCACAAATATTTTAGTTTGTATCTCTACAAAGAACTTTGTACCCAACCCAATTTTTCCTCATTGTCTCAAAAATCATTAGATGATATGCTAGAAATAGAACACAACCAATGCTATTTAAAAATAATAACACAAGGTTGAAGAGGTGGCTCAGTGGTAGAGCACTTGCCTGGCATCCATGAAGACCCACGTTCAATCCTCAGCACCACATACACAAAAGACAAACAAAATCCAGATGAAAAAATAAATAAAAAATTAACTTTCTCTCTCTCTATGTCTAAGAATAACAGCACAGCCAGGCATAGTGACATATGTAATACTCGCAGCTCAGGAAGTTGAGGCAGGAGGAGTTCAAAGCCAGCCTCAGCAACTTAGCAAGGCCCTAAGCAACTTTGTGAGACCATGTCTCTAAATAAAATATAAACAGGGCTGGCAATGTGTCTCAGGAGTTAAGTGCTACTAAGTTCATCCCTAGAATAACAGCACAAAAACTACCTTTATACAAGCATATATGCCTGATGAATTACAGAGAAAGGATGAGAAAGATGCATCCTGAGGCTAACATTGAGAGAATAAATCTGGAAAAGGGTGGAGGGAGGCATCAGGGGAAACATATGTTTAGATAAATTTCTCAAAATATTGTTTTCCCGGGGTTGGGGATTTAGCTCAGTGGCAGAGTGCTTGCCTAGCATGTGCTAAGGTCCCGAGTTTGGTCCTCAGCCCTGAAAAAAAAAAATATATTGTTTTCCCTATATCAAGAGCATGAATATAATTTTTTTAGAAATGTAAACAGGCTATAGACTGCACAGAAAAGTCCAGTCCCAGAGCACCATGTAGAGCAACCCTTTGGAAGTGTGTGTAAGGCAGTGGGTGATATCCTTAGGAACACTGACTACATGATGGTTCCTCTTGGCAGTTCTGTCTCATATGCTTTTTTTGTTTGCTTATTTGTTTTTGGATTTATTCATTTCTCCTGCCAGTAAATTATCTAAGAAAAGCAATTATAAAAATTAAAAATATCCCCTACATTAAAGAAAAAGGAAGGAGAAAAAATAAAAAGAATTATTATACCAAGCTCCCCAATAAAGTCATTTTCAGCATGTGTGGCTAGGACTGTTATCACATGTTTGCTCCTCCAACTTATAGCACAGGACCATGTACTCAGTAAAACAGAGACTGAGCTGCACAGATCTGAGAACACATTAAATCTCTGGTCTGACTCTTTAGGTTCCTCAATCTCAAACCTCAAAGGCCGTGTGAAATTCCAACTGCAAGAAATGATAGCCCTCCAGAGGGATGTCAGCTAGATTTGCTCCACTGCAGGGCAGATGTCATTTCTTGATTCTGTAGTATGTCCCACACAGTTTCTCAAACCAATAAATCTGTGCCACAATAGTGATCACCAAAACTATCTTAGAAGATGGGAGCCCACTAATAGCATCCTAAAAGGTCAACAACCCATGATAGCTCCTCTTGATTCTCAATATAACACATGTCACAGAAAAGAATTAGATGAATCAAATTAACCACAAAGATCTGACCAGAATGATTCCTTTCTTCTGAGCCACCTTTAGGTGAAAACAGTTCAAGTTCAAATGTGACCTTTAAAAGTAAGTTCCAAAAGGTGAAAAGATAAGACTGGAGCAGGAGCAGTGGCTCCGCAGTTAAAGTACTTGCCCCACATGCACAACCATATGGGTTCAAACCCCAGCACATAAGTACACAACTAAGTGTCAGAGCAATGAAACTCATGTGAAAAACTCAATAAAGAATCGATTCTCTCTCTTTCTCACGCTGTCCTTCTCTCTTTAAAAAAAAAAAAAAGTGAAAAGACTGATAATCTATGAATGTATCTATACAAAATTGCCTAAAAACCAGAAACTCTTAATTGGTAGGTCTAGATCTTTGAGGCAGTATATGTGCCCTTTTACCAAAGAAAATTTTTAAATGCTTAAACTAAAATTGATTTTACCTCTTCAAAATCTTTGTATAGAAAGATTTATTTTTTAACCACTCGAAATTGTTTAGTTTGCTTTTAAATTTAAAATACCCTTTTTTTTCCCTTAGATTCAAAGACAAACTCATCTTTTAACAAAAAATGTACTTGGAAATACTACTGTTTGCAATGCTGCCTAAGTGCTACAGTTCTACAGACAGTTTTTCTACGTTTCCACAAAAATCAGTTGCTCTTGAGGACAATTTTCAATTTAGTTACCACAAAGCAAAAGCCTCATCCTTTCCCCTGCTTCCTGTTTAATCCTGGAGGATTCAAGCCAGTAGACAGTAAGGTAGAGGAATTCAGCTAACTCAGGGATTATTAGTTTAGTTCTACATCAAATTTTATGCAATCCATTAGCACTGATACTGGTGAAACAAAAAAAGTCTGCTCTAGGTACCTGTAGGAACATCTGCTGCCCTAAAGTTCTGGGTGACTGACAGACCACACACACATGTCATTTCTACCAAACATAAGCCTATAGCATTTTACACATCCAAGTTTCCAAAATACAAGTTCATTTCTATTTATGATCATTTAATTATAACCATCATTTATCAATAGTTTTTTTTATGGAGAAAGAATGTTTACTTCTCAGGTAAATATCATAAGGTAATGACTAGATACCATACATTTATTTTGCCATTACTGACATAAAGGGCCACATATTTTATGATTTCAATTACATGGAAGTACAGAATAAATAAATCCACAGATACAGAAAGTAGATTAGTGGTGTCAAGAAGGAGGAAGAATAGAAAAGGATTGATAACAGGCTCAGGGTTTTCTTTTGCAGTGATGAAATGTTCTGGAATTGGTGGTGACTGGTCCACAACTTTGTGGATACACTGTGTTTCAAAGTTTTGTGAGCATTAGATTAACATTGTTACCAAAACAAACAGGGACCTCCCTTCCCCACTTCAATAAAAAAGAACACATAAAGAAATACTAGTAGCAATTTAAAAAAAAAATTAAGTATCCAACATTACTGATTTCACATCCCATGAAGCTAAGAAAAATCATGGTCATTACTGAAGAGAGACAAAGACAGAGGAGACTCACCCTCTATTGACGAAAAATGAGTTCATGTATTGCAACTTGGGGCTAAAGATAACCAAAAAAAAAAAAAAAAAAAAAAAGCAGCAGAAGCAATAAGCTACACATTCTGACTCCTTTGGAAGATGAAGATGTCAGTGGCCCAGACTTTCTAGTCTTTGCTGGGCAAGGCATCAATAATACAACTCCATCAAGACTACCATGGAAGAGAGGGAAGCGAAGAAGCTAAACAGTACAAAATCCCAACTGATATTAAAAATCTAAAGATGTTTATTCAAATAACAAAATACTTGACAATATCAACAAAAGAATGTCCAGGAAAGAGACAGTAATAAAATCAAGAAAATATTACTAAGCTATTCATAATGCAATATTAGAAATGAAAAAGATTCTGCCCTAAATTTATATTATGACATAAAAACAAAGTTTCATTTGTCTCAACTTGCCAAATCTTTATGATGAAAATAAGCCAATATCACTGCTGACAAATACAATAACTACAGTAAACAGGCATGCCAAACTCAATGTGGATTTTCCAAAAAGGTCAAGGAATCAGCTGTCAGCTTAAATTGGTTAATTTCAGTAAATTTGTTAAACAAGACAGATGTCACCTAAATCCAAGATTCTTTTACATGAGCATAGTTTGATTCATTTGATCCAAATTTTGTATAATAACTTTCTCAATTTCTAAAAACACATCAACTTTGTCATTTATCTTAAAATTTCTGCTTTATTTCTCTAGTTTTATCTCAAAAGAAATTTCTTCAACCCCATATATCTTGACATAGTGAAAGCAAAATAATCACAGCACTCAGCAGTGCCATTAACATTTCTGAGGCACAAGGGATTAAACAGGCAGATGCTATGGAAAGTGCCTGGAGAGTAAAGGAGAAGGGGGGGGGGGTTGGGCAAAGAGTTCAGACTGCACCACAGCTGTGAGGGATTGAAGCCACTAGCTGTGGAATCAAGCTTAGGAGAAACCCTGGGCACAATTCCGGCATCCGAAATAAATTAAAGTAAACAGTATTGCTCTCTCTCATCCACCCTGTTAGCAGCCTCTCGGCTGAGCTAGACCACACACTCAGACCACACAGGGCCAGCTGAACTGCCTTGCACGCAACATCTACAAGCTATCACTCGGCAGAAGCTGAGAGGTAGGGGAGGGAGGAATGAGGGGGATGGTGGGAGAAGAGGGGAAGACAGGGGGAGGGGGCAAAGGAAAGTCTCCTCTACATACAGCTGGAGAGAGCAGTGTGTGGTTTGGAGGGGGGGAGGGTGGAATCCATAAACCTCCCTGAAAAAACAAGCTGGTCATGGCCTTGTGTAGTCTTGACCTGTACTCCCTGTACCAATTTAGTAGCTGATGAAGGATTAACAAAGCACCCATTTAACATCAATTAACCTCCTATCGATCACAGGTCAAAAGAGAAAATTAACATTATAAAAGCATTTTATGAAAATAAAGACAAAAGGAGACATTTTCTTATAACTTATAAAGTATACTCAAATAACTACATTTTCTTCATAGATTCCTCTTAGTTTCAACCCATCTACTTCCTCCTTTAATGAGGCACAGAGATTGATAATGTTTTTGCAACAGAAACCATACATTTTTAATTTTATAATTTTACCATATTATGTTGTGATGTAATCTTAATTTTCCAAAATATTTATTGGTAGAATTAAAGACAGTAAATTGTTTTTCTCAAAACAAGGTCAAAATACATAGGCAAATTAGTGGCAATAATATTAAGAAAAAATCAGGAAATGAAACCACAATCAACAAAATCTTAAAACCATAAAAGCAATATTTTTACTATTTACTAAAGAAGAGTTCTGCTGATTTAAATAACAGGAGAAACTTGAACAAAAGAGGCTAGGCTCAGCTATAAGTTCTGATTCACTTAAGACTTGGATAATCTTCACAAAATAAGCCATGAAAAGCCTCATGATGCTAAAGCAACTATTTTCTTAACAGATTAGGCCATAAAAATATGAATATTATCCCAAAAAAGACATTCAAAAAAATTCCCATTCCACCCCATCCCCCACTATACTAATCATACTAGTAATATCAGCAATACCAGGGAACAAACTAGAAATACGGGTAGAATCTCAGATCATAGCTCCACTCTAGCCATCTATGTGCACATCCAAAAGCACTAGGTAGCTTTATCCTTTCCAAAGCCATTTTGGATGCAGAGGATCCAAAAAGATCTGGTTGTAGAGCTGCCTATTGAATTTCAACACAATATTAGACTCAGTCAGGCTCCGTCCTGGGTGTCCCAGGACAGAAGCAAACTGTACAACTCACATCTTTGAGGCACACCCAACCTCCCGTAGAATAGATATGTCACCACTAGGCTGAGCTAGACTCAAAGGAATATTCCAGAAATATTGGGAAAAGGGTTCAAAGGAATGGTTTTCCTTTCTTAAAAACTCTGTAAACTCAGACTCCACTCTTCCTGAGTAGGGTCAAGGTCAAGTTATATCAGCACTGCCACAAATTTTACAGGGTGGGACAAGTTTCAGAAACAAGGTCATGAACTCTGTGGTCTAGTTTTCTAAATTAATCCTTTCTTTCCCTGCTCCACTTGCAAAATCATGGTTAACAAAAACAATCATGAATGAACCTGGAAGAATCCAGAGGGTCTAATCTGTATCCCACAAAAGGTCAACGAAGAAGACTCATGATCTCAGAAGGGACATTGACAGAAAAGGGGTGAATAAACAAGAGATAATGCATCCTGCTTTACTGGCCCTCTCTTCAGACCTCTTTTCCTTCTTTACCTCTACAAATGAAAAATAATTCAAAGTGCAGAGATTTATATCTTAATCCCAGGGGGGAATAATCCAAATAAATGGAACTTAATTACTTAATTTAATTTATCTATTTTATTTATCATAGCTATTGTATTAATGTATTTATGTATATCTATACATAAAGGGAAAAAAAAACTTACCTCCTAGTACAATGTTTGGAGGTACAGATTAAGGGAAAGAGAATGTGCCTGAGGTGACCAGGAAGCAACAATGGAAAAAAAGACAGAATACAGGATAAGCCTGACAACTGGGTCCTTAGGACCCCCATATAACTGATCTGTTACATAAATACTGGATTAGTCAGCTATTCTCATAAAACAAGCATGGATTTTATCATAATCAGAAGAGTTGCTCAGAAGTCTTTCTTTATTTCCCAGGACCTATTAAGTCCTCTGTCTCAGCAGATAAAACTCTTCCTAGAGGATAAGGATCTTTGCTACACTGCATAGCCAAAAGCTGAGGTCTGAAGGTGGCTGGACCGCTAACTAATGCCATGGGACATTGGTGACACATCAAAAATGAAAAGGCCAGTGTAAATCCATCTCCCTCCACATACCCATCCCTCAAAAAACAAAAACCCCGGGGGCACTCCTGGGGATAACTGCAATATCCAGAATATATACACATTTTATATTATTTTGTTAAAATCTTGTAAGGTTGTTCAAAAATAAAAAATTAAAAAAAAAAAACCCGAAGAAGACACACTACTTTTAGAAGAAGGAACAGTAGTTTTAAATAAAAGCATACAAGTATTCATTCAAAAAAAAATTTCCAATTGTACCCAATGTCGCTTACACTCCTCTTTTAATAAATCTATGTAAACAAACAAAATATTAATTCCTGATATTTTAAAAATACGATTTGCCAGGGGAAAAAATTGTCCAGGTGTGTTCACCTCACCCCAGCAAGATAAATCAACTTGCAAAGACTTAAGAAGTCATTATCAAATAAAATTCATTTCAACCTTTGCTTAGTCCATCGACAAGATTTGGGTTATATACACAGAACACTCACCTGGAACCTATAAAAGTGACAGTGTTGGACTCCTATATACCTCAGAAAAACAAACAGAAATGAAAATAAATACCCTCAGATTTGTTCAGTCAAAACAAATACTTATTAAGTACTTGCTATGCCACAAGCATTACAATGAGGAACTAACAGGAACAAAATTTTATAACCAGGAGGTAATCCATGACCTTCAGCAGAATCATGGGTACAAAACCAGATGGCAAAGAGATAGGTAAACTAAAGTTGAATATAAAAAACTATTTCAAAAAACATGACTGGGACAAGAAGAATGAAAATTTAACAGAGGAATGTGAAATCAAGAGAGAATTCTACTTTGTTACTGTAGTTTTTCTGGTTTGCTTTATATATGTTGCTATCTCTAAGCATGTGTAAAGACCAAAAGGAAAGAGCCTTTAGCAACACATGAATAGCTAAGTCAAGTCTTCACAAAAGCAAGAGCAGATAAGACCTAGAGTCCAGGTATAAGGATCAGTCTTAATGCAAATACAATCTCTTCTCCTGTAACTGAAGAAGAAACATTTTTGGCACAAAGGCCATGGGATTCTACTGACAGCTCTATTATTATTTCTGAAACAGGTGGCAAGAACATGTATTAAGAGAGTGGATGATGATGGGGCTGGAGCAGTGAATGGCTCAGTGCTTAGGGCTCTTGCCCAGCAGGTGCGAGTACATGGGTTCAAATCCCAGCACCATGTACACAATTGTCAGAGCAAAGAAAGCCATATGAAAAAAAACTAAATAAAAATTAATTCTCATTCTCTTGCTCTCTTTCTGTGTCACTCTTTTTTTAAAAAAAGTAATGATATGAATGGATAAGAGGTTTGAAAATTGTAAAAAATGCTAATATTAAATTCTACAGATTGGAAACAGGTACTGATAAAGAAAACTCTATAAGATACTAGATACTCTAGAAGATACTAAACTTTTTCCCAGCTGGTCCTAGCATCCCAGGACTCATACATTACAGAATGTAAAGAGTTAAGATCATCCAGGGCTGAGAACTTGCCAGTCAACTTCTATATAAGGACAATGATACAACTGAGCATGCTGGCATGAGTGACTGAAGATCAGGGAACCTTCTAAAGAGGCAAAGTAAAATAGAGGTGAGAACGTGAAAGATAAAAAAACAGACTGTAACCAAAGAGTGAGTGGGAGGTTTGGGCTTTGGATTCTGAAGGGGATTCCGTTCAAGGTTGGAACATTTCAGTGCTGCACCACCAGCCCCAGCATCACATCTCAGTCAACAGCCATGCCCGCCTCCACAGTCCCAAGTCAATTGGCTCTACTCTCTCCTTTTGTCCTTTGTTCCTCTTTGAGTTTCATTACCCTCCTCTTTTCCTAACCCTTCCCACACTTCTGTAAGTAGTCCCTTTATTAAAGCCTCCTCCTTTGAACTATCTGGCATGAATTCTGATTCCTGCTGAGATCTTCAATTATATAGACATATAACATGTTTCTCATACAGGGCTTTCTTTAAAATTAAACTGAAGACATATAATCTTGACTCTGTGTCTTATTTTATCTTTCAGCGAAATTATAATACAATGAAAATTAAATTACATACCCTCCAAAATCACAGAATTTTAAAAAAAGAAAGGCCTTTAAAAACTCATCCACGCTTACAGCCATGCCAAAACAAGTACTACTTGCAATAGCCAACAGACAGCCCTCCAATACAGTATACATGTCCCTGAGTGCTTACTATGGGCCAGGCACCATTCAAGGTGCTCGCTGAAACCAGCCTGAACAGCTGACATTCTCATAAACAAAAATTCAGGCTTCCCAAGTCCAGTTGTTCAGTGTTCTTTTCATTATTAGCATCAAAATTTACTACAAGTGGAAAATATTAAGAAGGAATTGCTAAATTCAAAACAAAAATAAAGCAAACTGAATGGTCTGCCCCACTGAATGTTACCAACAGTATTAAAGAATGTTCCAGAAGCTTTCAAATTGGCCTAAGATAATTTTCAAGATAAAAACACTGCCTAACAAATCAGTTCCAAACTCTTCTGCCTTGACCTTCAAAGTATTCCATAACCCAAAATGCACTCACTCAGCAGCCTCTGGGCCTCTTCTTACACACCTTACCCCATCACACTCTTACCTCCTCAAAGTCTTCCCAGATCCTTTCCTCCTCTAAAATCCTGCTGCATTTATACTCAGTTTAGTTCTACTTATTATTTAATTTCAAGGACAAAGTACCCATTCTGAATCCACTAATATTATTTTATTTTTAATGTGGGTATCAGGCATATGCCAAGACTGGGAGGGACAAAAATGACTGAAATTAATCTCTATCAAAAACTTAATCTTTTAACTAGTATGTAAATACAAGCAATAGTTATAGCCCATAACATAGGACCAAGACAAGTGCTAAGTGATTATAGGATTCACTGAGTTGGAAATTTTCAAAGCAGGAAGGATTCTTCAAAATACAAGAATCTATGTTTTTTGTTGTTTACTTTTGGATTTTTTGATACCAGGGATTGAACACAGAGGCACTTAGCCACTGAGCCAATCCTCGTACCTTTTTATATTTTAGTTTGAGACAGGTTCTCACTAAATTGCTTAGGGCCTCACTAAACTGCTTTGAACTTGCAATCCAACTGCCTCAGCATCCTGAGACTGGGATTACAGGCCTCAGCCACCAGGCCCACCTGAGAATCTAGTTTTATGTAATCTGAAGGGAAAAAAAAGGAATCTAAGCCCCAAAGAGACTAAGGAACTCAGCCAGTGTTACGAATCAAGCCAGCTATAGTCCAAGAACCAATGAATGACTGCTTTAACTCCTAAATCAAAGTACCTTCGACTCTGTAATTTTCAAACTGAGATCCAAGAATGCCTCTGGGTATGTACACAGCTTCAAGACTCATAATTTCTCTACAATTAATTCACGTTTGTGTATTTGCATCAATAATTACTTTTAATTAATATAACCACAGTCTATAGCTAAAGATTAGAAGTGAACACTCCCTACCATGCAATTTCAGGAGGCAGCCCAAGGAGTCCAGGAACACATTCCCCAGGGTCTAAGATCATTCACCATTTTAACATACTGCTTAGCAAAATGATCAATGTTATTTCCCATTCCACTCAATTTCAAAATCTCCCCCACTCAACACCAGCCTAAGACTCATCCATTCAACAAACACTTAAGAACCTACTATGTGAAAGGTGATGTACTAGCAACCTTGGCTAGATTAAGTAAACTGAGGCCTGGCATGATGACCGCCTGTAGTCCCACCACTCAGGAGGTTGAGGCATGAGACTCACTTGAGTGCCCAGATTCCAGACCAGTGTGGGCAACACAGTGAGACCTGTCTCAAAAGAAGAAGAAGAAAAAAAAAAAAAAGGAATAAACAGAAGAACAGGTGAGAAAGCAAGTGCCAAGACAATTTTGTAACTATTACTTCCTATATGGCCTGTTTGCACTGCTGATGCTTAGAAATTGTTCCAAGTCTTTTACTAGAAGACTACCTGTGTATATTTTTAGTACCAATTTCATTTTCTGTAAGGTGTGCAAATAATGGGCTCCCAAATATTTATGGAGTGAACAGAAATTGAACCTAACAGGTTAATAATCATCTTTTAGAAAGGCAACATTTTAAAATGACATGACAGGAAATTAAATTTTTGACAAGAAAAAAATTTCTAAAATTTCCAAGAGTTGTTCCTAGTTATACAGGAGGATCCTCTGCTTGCATGCGTAAAATTGCTTCTACTAAATCAAACAGAAAAAAAAAAAAAACATGTATGTACTAAGTATACATCATCTCTCTTAACCCCTGTGAATCACCAACTTTTCACACACAGATCATCCTTGAGAAGCCTATGGCTTTCAATTCCTTTGTCACTAAAGGAATGTGTTACAAAAAACTAGGCCAGCATATACTAACATTTATGATCAAAATACTACTAAGAATTAGGAGATGAATCCACATATTCTCTGCACTAGCTTTTCAATACAGGGCCCCCAAATGATTCAAGGTATGACTAACATTTACATATATATTAATTAGGTTTTTCCTTGAGTCTATTCACAGATTCATAAATAGGTCAAACATAATTTTCCATACGTATTTGTATGTTGATCTTTAGCAGATTAAAAAAATAACTTACTTCATTTAAAAACAAATCCTCTCAAGAACGGTTTCTTGGAATTTAAAAAGTGTCTATTTCTAGACTCTTGAGGTACTAGATCACACATCACCAAGCTTCCAGGAGGCAGGGTGGGGAGGTCCGTAGCCTTACCCGCACCTTCTCAACTACAGTTACCTCACTGGGGGACGACAGGACCTGAGGCTCATTACTTAACCAAAGTCCCCACCTCCCCATCCGTAAGGTGGTGTAAGTCAACATCCTCTACCACCCTGCGCGGACCGAATCGGCGCTAGCGCCTGGTAAGCGCCCTACAGCCGAGTGGCTGCACACCTAAGCAAACAGGTAAAACATGTCCCACGTTCACTCTTCTTTCACCAGTGAATCCTCACACCTGACAGCGACAGCTCCGCGTCGGCGTCCGGGCTTCGCCGCCCGTACCGGGGGCGGCGCGGGGCCTCTCGGCAGGTGCCCTCCGCGGGTGGGCCGGGACCTCCCGTCCCCAGCCCTTAGCAGCCAAGGCCCGGACCGCCCACCAGCCGCGAATTCAGCGCTACCTCGCAGAGAGCCCCGGCGAGCCCTCGGCCAGGGCCTGCAGGCTCCCACACATACCTCCTCCTGGTCTGTCGCCGACTACAGCCGCACCAAGAGGGGTCGGGGCAATTCTCAGAGAGAACTTCGGGCCCCGGCTGCCCGACCGCCGGCGCCGCACTTCCGCCCGCCGCGAACGCCGAGCAGGTCGATCCGCCCGGTAGTCGAGCACCGAGTCTTCGATGGACCCAGCCTTTCCGGGAAAGGAGGGGCGGGGCAGCGGACGCGGGGCGGTCGCGGAGATCGGTGAAATGCTGGTCTGCCTCGGGTTCCAAGGGACCCAGTTACTGGCGTGCACTTGAACTGGCGTTCTGTCTGGAGGATTCGTGGGTGTTTGGGGAACACTACAAGCTCAAAGGACGTGCCTTGAGTCTACGGGGTGAAAAGACGTTTGTGGACCAGCAGTTCATAACAGTGGGCCCCTACCAAGTGGCAGCAGCAGATCCAGGGGTCTAAGAGCTGCACTGAGTCAGAGTGCTGCAAGGGTCAAGGGGTACATCAAGGGACTACACCCGATCAGGACACACCAGGCCAAAGAACTGCACCAGCTCCACAAGCCCCATCGAGTGAGGAAGAACCATCAGTGGCTCTCACAGGGTCAGGACTCTGTGGCCCTGCTGAAGCCCTAAGAAACAAGATGACATACAGACATCATAATACCATGGAAATAACAGAGCTGATTTCATCTACTGCCTGGAACTCCTGAGTACTGAGTGAACCCTTCCGTGGGCCTGACACTGTGCAGGCCTAGAGATAACACTATCACTTCCCCTTGGTTCACTGACTAAGGATAACCATGGAGTGATGAGAGGAGTCATTTGAGAGTGACTCCTGCAGTTAGGCAAGAAAGGACAGTGGTCAGCTCTAGGGGACAATGAGGTAGAGCATAGTGATCAAGGTAGGAATTTATTGATAATAGAATGGACAACTTGCAAGGGCTGTGGGAGAGAAATGACTGGAAAATACTTGGAGGAACTGTAGTTCCACTAACTAAAACAGGAAACACCAGGAGAGAAGAAAATACAGCCACCATAGCCAGACAAGGGCAAATTAACCAGAGACACAAACCCCACAGGGCAGAGGTCTGGGTCACTTCATAAAGGAAGCAACCTAGACGTGAGAAAAGCTAGTTGCAGGTGAGGAGAATCTAGACAATCAAGGAGGAAGACAGTAAGAATCACTGACCTCAGGACCAACTGTAGTAGTGGACCCTAAGATCAAACCTATCAACTCTCCTGAGGTAGGGCCTTTTTCCACAGTAAATTGTGACTACATACCACCATGAGAAATCAGAGACAGGACACAGCACACTAGTAGACACTAGTAGAGCTTGTCAGTGCCCCCTCTATATCCCCTCAACTGAAGACTACTTTCTGGGAACATAGGCACCTTTTTTTGTGTGACTGAGGACTTTCTCTCTTGGAGCACAGCAGCTGGGAGCACTGGGGAGTTAATTCACCCAAAAGCCAGCCTCAACCAAGAGCTGCTAGGAGGTAGTCTGTAAACACACAGCCAGTTTGCTCTGGGTGTGTTGCTTTGAGGCATAATGTCCATTGCACTGCACAGTTCCCAAGAAGGCTATGCTCCAGCTGCCCTCAGTTAACGGCCTTCTAGCACACCTTGATTGTCTTCCCCACTCCTCTCCTGCTGTCTCCAATTGTCACTAGCCAGGTTGATTACTAGCTCTGGAAAACTTATTTCTGGTTCAGCTTCTGAGGAAAGCTGCCAACATTGTCATTGTCACAAATCAAAAACAACCTACTCTTGTTTAAACTTCATTGTGTTCTAAATTGTACACTTACTCTAGAAATACATCCAGGGACAAAAAGATGGTGGTATGTACCTATGCGTCAGTCATGGGATACATGACTTCATTTTTATCTCTTTTTTTGTCAGAGGATGTGTCGAAGTGTTGCTCCAGTATGCAATAACTTAACTGTCCCTAGAATTATTCACTTTAAAGAGCAAGGAGCAAGCTCTTTAAGTGTGAATCAGAAACTTGGCAGCAGATGTTAAAAGGAAATATATTGAGAAATCCCTGGCAGCATTGCATCCCCCCACACACACACACACAGTGAAACCAAACCCTCTGGGCCTTAGTAACATGCCATTTCTCAGGTTAGGCAATCCTGCCATAAGTCAGGATGTATGGGTCTTGAAAACTCACAGATTTTCCTGGATCAAAAAATAATAATAATACTGTATTCCTGAGGGGGGAAACACTCAAAAAAGGAAAGAGACTCTTTTGTTATATTGGTGCTGTTTTCTTTCCTTTTTTTCCTTAAGTTTCTGCTACTAATTCTGAAGCCAACTAACAAACACAAGTGCAGTATATGCAGAAGTTGGCAGGAAATAAAATAAGTAACTAAAATTGCAATAGTAGCTGTTGGGGACAATTAAATATGTTTGTTGTACAGCTTTATGTGTTCAATTCTGTGTCAAATTTCATTGGACTTAGAAAAAATAACTTCGATGCATGAAATCCCTTTGGAAACAGTTTTAGGAAACACCATGAGAGACAACATCTTCTGTTCCTTAGATACTTTATTTATGTATTCATTTTGCATTAAATCAACACCCTAAGTGTTCTGCACTGCTTGGCATATCAGTTTGAAATGGACCATAATTAGAATGCAACCTAATCCTGTAATTACAGTTGCAGTTTGCCATATCTGAGAGATCCTTTTTACCAAAGACTGAAAATTGGTCATCTGTTAACTCATAAGCTCTAAGTTCCTTGCTGGCAGATTCCAGCCATATTCATTGTTGTAGCTGCTACAAAGTCTTAACTGGCAGTAGATAGGACAGTCTGACCATCCCATAATAGCATTATCTATTTTTATAAATAGATTATCATCTCTTTATGTACTCTTATTTGTCTACTCCCCACTAGAAGATAAATTTAAACAAAGAGCTTTATGTTGTTCACTAATGCCTCACACTAATAAATTTTAATAAACATTTATTAAGTGAAAAGCTAAAATTAAAGTAAGACTACCTTATGGCATTAGCAAACATAGGGGAAAGACCTGTTTTTACTTGATTTTTTCAAAATATGCTGAATGGCTGGGCATGGTGGCACATGCCTATAATCCCAGCGACGCAGGAGGCTGAGACAGGAGGATCACAAGTTCAAGACCAGCCTCAGCAACTCAGATTATGCTGAATGGCTACTTAAAGACACAAAAAGGTAAGCAACACTTGATACATAAATCTTAGTATGAGATGTTTCACCAAACACCACCAACTTTGTAATCCTTTGTGTTTTATAATTATAAGGATGATTTCAAATCCAGCAAAATGTAACAATTACAAACTCTGATTTAGCAATCCCTGAATTGTGCTTCTTAGTTAAGGAAGCTGCTTGTCTCATTTTGCTTTTACCTTTGTTTTAACTGTTATGTGCTCCTAGTTCATATGAACTTAACCATCTACTGTTTTTGTTGGTTCAGTGTTCTGTATATGCAGAGTCCTCAACATCAAACAGCAAAATAGAGCTCTGTGATTTTTTATATTTACTTGCAATTTTCATATCTTAATTTAAAAAATCATAAATAAAGCTGACTCTGCAGAAGGGGTATGGTGTTATAATTGTATTACTCGGACCATATGGCCATTGCTGCCATCCAATGCAATGATGCAGATGTGTTTAACACCTGTGTTTATATCTAGTGGTCTCTGGCAGTAGGTTGTGTCCGTAGGTGGTCCAGAAGGGAAAGGAAAAATTGAGGAAAGGCACTCAGTGCCAGAAAGATATGAGAGCCACATAACCTGGAGAAAAGAAACCAGGTGAGAAAGTGAAACAGATCATTTTAGCAACCCAGAAGGGGACTCCCCGTCCCTGCCAGCCCTACTTTACATTGCAGAGGACAGGAATAACCTAATTCTGTGCTTTTCTGTGGATAGGAATTAAGACCTCTTTATGTTCTAAATGAAGGATTTCTAATTGAACATAAGATATAATTTTATTTTAAATTGCTAGTTAGGTGTGGGTAATTGGGTTTTTGTTGCTTGGAAGACAGTGTTTATTTTATTTTGTCTTTTGGAATTTTCCACTAGAAAGTCCTCTATCTATATCTTATTCAGTGGCAGCAAGACCAATTTGCATTTTGTCAGTAATGTCAGCAGTCATAGAAAATGACTTCACATTCTCAGTTTATTTCACGGATGTGGTATTGCCCGTAAAGAGAAGCCTAGGGCAGCGTCTACTAGCTTTCGCTTTGCAGCTTAGCCGCCAAGGCCTGTCATCCCATTGGGAGCAGAAGTACCAGCTATAGTTTCACTGTGGCAGAGAACTTTGTGTACAAGATTTGATTGGTGCAACACTCCTTTAACAGGGCTTTGTGTCACCCAGGAGTGATGCAAATTGCATGCTACTTGCCAGTCTGTCTTCAGATCTCATTCATTTTAAATTCTAACACAAATTTTATCTGAGTCCTTTCAGAAGATTTTTAAATTACTTAAATGCAGGTCTCTCACCCTCTTTGTTCAGTAGGGTTACCCAAAATGGCTAACTGGAAGGTGTTCCCGGATCAGGGACTGACCATAGTTTCCAATAGTTTTCAAAGGTGATGACAGACATCATTGTGCTTGAGTCTGGTGCCACATGCTCACCCCACTTGTGTCCTGGCCACTTAGGATGTCTAGACCCTCAAGTACTTGTCCTGCATCTTGAGGAAGCTGCTTCTTGACAGTCCATCTTTGTACTTTCCATGGTACTAAAGGATAAGGAGCACGTGCAGAATTAAAAGCCAAAGATAATTTCTAAGTCACACTTTAGCCAAGAGTCTAAATCTTTGTTCTCCTTGACTAAACCTGTGTAACATAGATACATAACCAATTAGTTTGAAGAGTAATTCATTTCTTCACCGCAGTGGAAAAACTACTAAAAATGTTTAATAATGAAATATCAAAAATAAAGAGAGAAAAATATCCTTGGTCCCTGAAAAATAAAGAGTTGACTATAGGACTATCAGTTAAAAGAAATATTACTTTGAAAATCCAAAACCTGCACTCTGGATCCTGCATTGATATTGACCCTAGTTGTTTGATCTCTTCAGAGTTCCACTTATCTTATTTTTTTTTTAAAGAAAGAGAGAGAGAGAGATTATTTTGTCATCTGGTTTTTGTTTTTCCTCCACCCAGTTGAGTATTTGCTGGCTGGGTTTTGAACCTGCATCCTCACGCATGCCAGGAAAGTGCTCCACTGCTGAGCCACCTCTGCAGCCCCAGTTATCTTGTTTTAAAACAAGGTGGTCAGATAGGGGATAGAAGAAGCTTTAAACCCTCCTTTTAATCTCTACAACCCCATTAGTGCACTTTTCAATAAACAACTATTTATGCAGCAGAGTTTGAGCTGCAGGGCCCTCTCTTCTGCTGACTGTATCTGGCCACCTGCATACAATAGGACATATGGGTGGTGTTAGAGGAGTTTTCCCAAATAACTCTATATATCAGTGATAGTGGATCATATTAAATGTTCTCCTATTCAATTAAAAGATTTTTTCCCTCCTGGAAACTTTGTTCTTTAAATTTGTTACCTATGAGACAGTCCATTTTAAACAGTGGGTGCTCTTTCCTATTGAGGCAGATTGTTGGTCCTTTTCTGTTTCCATAACTTTTTGCTCCTCTGTCCTGAATCACTTCCACACCTTCCTAACATCCCCCAGTTCTGTGAACTAATTACTTTGCTTTTTTTGTCCCTAGCTGGAGTACCCTGTAGAACACCAAATCACAGTAGGTTAGCTTTGAAGCAAAGTAATAAAGAGGAAACCAATATAATATTAAAAATGTGGGTTACATTTTCAATTCTGAATTTTTATTGAATCTCTACTTTTTCATTAAATAATTCCAAGGTTGGCCATATTTTTTCAGATCCAGGATCTTTGAGTTTGTGTCAATTTGCATTATTATTATGTTTTACATGTATTTAATAAGATGAGTATTTATTTCACTAACAGATGAGAAGCTCAAATGAATGCAGAGACATGAACAGTATAGTTAGGCATATATGTATTCTTTCTTTCTGATACATAATAGCTTTTCAGGACTCTGTAGACATGTAAGGATTCTTAACACAGATTTATTTAAGAACAAATGGAGATACTCAGCCCTGAAAAAAAAAGAAAAAAGAACGAATGGAGAATATCTCTCCAATTATATAATTAAATTGTATACTACGACCAACCATTAAGCCTTTTTTGCAGGCTTCATTTTGTGAAAGAAAATGTTAGTGATTATTGTTTATTCCTTCATGTCTTTTGTGTTTTGGATATATTTAAATATAATTGTTACTGCTGTTAATCAACCTCCTATTTGCAAGCATGTACTTGTTAAAACATGTTCAGAAGGGAAGTTTTCATTCTTTAGGAAAATCAGTTTTGAACTAGAATTTATGGACTGTTTTCCTTGGTTACAATGCGAGCTTGCTTTGAAGTGCCAATCCTCTTCTCCTGCCTAATGGAAAAATGACTAGCCATGGTGTGACAAGGCACAATGTTGATTATTATCCAGGAAAAAAAATATTAAATACCATCCAGCTTTCTAAGCTCGTGCTTTACATAAATATGCTAGTAACTACTGACTCTCAGTTTGGCAGCAAATTTTCTAGTAAATATAGTTTCAGGCCAGAAACCCTATAATGTCAAGTAGAATACTACTCAAAGGAAAAAAGGAACGAAATGCATTGCTATATGCATCCTTGCCCCCTCCCCAAATGGATCTTGGTATTCTTTAAGAGAAATAAAATATGAATTAAATCTCAAAGAATTTAGGATGCTTTTGTAGAATTAGACGAGTCAGCTCCCCACATCAAAAAGAGAAGGAAGCCTTTTGCATATTTAGTTGATCTTCGGTATTTACAGAATTTTCACATTGCTTTCCTTTCTTGATTTACAACAACACAATAATTCTTTCCTTTAAAGATGTCTAAGAAATCTGTGTTAGCCGATCCTAGAGACAGTGCAGTTCTAGAAAGCACTTATGAATTAGGTTCGTTTTCTACACAAACTGGCTACTCACTGTGAGATCATCTGTACGTGTACATTGCAGCAATGCAAGTTTAATTTTTTTCAGTTCCACAAATATTGACACAATATCTCTTATATGCAAAGCATTGTTCTTTTTTCTACATAATATTTCTTGCCTTCTATAAATTAAACTAATATGCTATTAAAGTAAAGATGTAGTAGTAGTAGTAGCAACAGCAGCAATAGTAGTAATTGCAATATTAATTTTCCAGAAGGAAAATATATTTTGGGTAGCAGGAGGTGAGAAGAATAAATGAAAAACCTCATCTGATCTTTTATTTTATTATTTTATGTATTTATTTTTGTGTGTATGTACCAGTCTCATATATTTAGAGTTTTTGATTAGGGCTAATACAAATTAGTTGCCTAAGAAAATCTGGTGAAGTCAAATCTTTAACAAATAAGAAAATAGCCACTAAAACTCTGAAGAATCTGCTTATATTTTCAAGTATATTCTAACATATTTAAATCAGCAAATTTTGAGTGGAACCATATATAAGACTGTTATCCTGGTTAGGTTTCTATGTAATCATGATTACATAAGCAGTATTTGAGAGTGGAAATTGTTCCAGACTCAAGGCTACTGTCACAACTAATCTCTTTACAATGTAAACATGAATAAACTCTCTACTCTAAAATGTTAATTGCCTCAGTCTATTAATCTTTCAATTTTTAATGTGAATTTATATTGGAAGTTATATGTCACTATATGTGTGCATTTTTAAATGCATTATTGAGATCTCTATTGAAATATACGATGATAGGCATTCATAACATCATATGAAGGTAAGCATACTATTAAATACACATTATTGTTATTTTTTGGAAAATGACAATAACTAATTATTCAAATGTGTTTTAAAACTGTATACATGCTAATTTGGAATCCAATAACTACATATTAAATAGTCTTAAATTATCAGAACTCTTATTATATATTTTGTGACATTTAATGAACATGAATAATTAATACCACTGACCTTCCTTTCAAATATAATGGTAGAATGCAGGTAGTTCTTTCATGGACTAAGCTTTCTACTTTACCCAGGAAGAATTCATCTTTTCTTAGCATATAAACTAATAGCAACATCAATTAGCTTTGTGTGTGTGTGTGTGTGTGTGTGTGTATGTGTGTGTGTACACATGTGTGCTGGGGAATTAAACCCAGAAGCACTTTACTGTTGAGCTACATCCCCAGCCCTTTTTATTTGGAGACAAGGTCTTACTAGGTTTCTGACAGTCTCACTAATTTGCTACGGCTACCTCAAACTTGCAATATTCTTGCCTCAGCTTCCTGAGTCTTTGGGATTACAGGCGTATACCACCATGCCCAGCTCAAATTAACTTTTATAAACCTAAGAGCTCTTACATTTTTTTCAGTGGAAATTAGATTACTTTTGTGGAAGCAGTTTGTGAGGTTAAAAATGTAGCATTTAATGAATACTCTTCCACCAAGTCTTAAGAGTTTATTTAAACGTGAAATAACTAAATGTAAAACATTTTGTTACTCCAATCAATAATAACCTGATTTATTGTCCTTTCAGTATCTGTAGTAATAGTATTAATAATTAATAATCATCTTCAATTTCTGAGAAACACTTAGAAATAAAAGATTTCTTTCCCATTCACAAATCTATGGGAGTTCCAGGCCAGGAGTTAAAATCTTTATCTAGTTTTGTTCACTGATACCCGCCAAGTTTATTTCAGACCACTGTAAACATAATGCACACAAGGAATCCTTATGGCCAGTCCAGGAGCATCATGGACCAGGAGCAGTCAGTGGATGGTGACCATCATCAGAACATTCCACAAAGCTGAAGCAAGCAATTTGTCCTATGGGTGAGGAGACATCAAGCTCTTATTTCTTTTTCATTAAATAAATTCATATTCAATTAATAGTGATTGAGTATTATTCCTGTGCCTTTCCAAAGGTCATACTTCAATATTAAAGGGGAAAAAAGTTGTTACAAAATCAAAACTAGCCGTGAATAGGCAAGTTTGAACTATTAGTTAACTTTTCCCCCTTCTACCCTCCCCCCAGAAATAAGGAATGGCTGTGGACAGAGAAGAAAACTAAGTCAGTAGACTGACCACAAGTTCCTCCCTCTCTGCCTTACTGAGTATCCTCTCATCCTCCCTTTTCTCCTTCATTTCTTTCTTTTTTTTTAGGCAGGGGAGGGGGACAAAACATGTTGTCCCGAGAAAATTATAAGTCCTTTCATCTTAAACAGTAAGAAGTGGCCAGCACTGCTCACCACACAAATATCCCCCCATACACACACACACACACACACACATACGCACACGTACATACTCACATCAGTGCACATATGCATGCCCCACATACACACAAGTATGCCCACATGCACAGCTGCATGTATGTACACATGTATACATGCACATGCATACCCACACTATGCATACATACACATCCCACATACACAGGTGCATGCATACACATACACCCATATGCACACAGGCATACACAACCTCACAATCACACACACCTACATACATATATACATGAATATACACATGCACTCTCATCCAGACCCACATATGCATGCACCCACATACACTATTAAGAACTACCAAGAAAAGTTGCAATGGGGTAAGAGTAAATAGAGGCTTAAGAACTGTGGTAGAAGTGGCTGTGGGGACTTGAGATCTCTGGAAGTTCAGACTATTTTGTCTCGGCCTCATTTCAGCCCACCTTGCATCCTCCTGTCTCATCAATCATAGTTTAAATATTTATTTTCCAACATAGTTTTGATCTTTTCTGTAAATTGAGATCTTCAGCAGAATTCCTTGTAAAAAGAATGCTGACAGGAATGTAGTGTTCTAATTTTTAAAAATTCTCTTATTAACACATTTCTCTTTTGTGGCTGAACCACTCGTCATAGGAAGATTGTTCACTGGTACTTCGCTTTCAACAGCTCTTCAGATTATTCAAGGAGTGTGTAACTGGAGAATTGTGTTTGGGAGGGTTTGGGCTTCCTAGCCACAAGGCGTCTTCTCTCCCATCTTGAAGTGAGTTGACAGTCTGCACTGACGGAACAGTAGTCCTAGAGGTCTCTTAGATTCCTTGCACTCTTAGTTACTTTACCTCTTTTTGCCTACATTATAAGAAAATGTTCAGAAGAACCAACTTACTTTCTCAAGAAAAGAAATCAGGAACCTGGTTGATTTTGCCTTGTGCTTTGGATAAACTAATCCAAATCAGGTGAGTTGTCAGTTGTTTACAGTTAAATGTCAGATGTAGAAAGCTGATACATAGATCCAATAATTCCATTATCCAACATTATACATATACCCCAGTTCTCTGTCTAAGTCATTAAATTTCAAGAAAAAGCAAAGAGGGGAAGATAGTTCATATTTAGGGTTTCGTGTTTTGTTTTGTTTTGTTTGGTGCATACTATTTGGGAATCTTGTTCCCTACTCAGTGTGCTCTGCAGATGATGGCCTGTCCTCTGTAATTATAAATCCTCCAGCCCAGATTTTGCATTTTTATTAGGCATAGTTTTGGAATTTTAGGAATTAATTTCTTTGGAGAAATTCCTAAATTCAGCTGGATATTGTGTCTGTACACAAACTGTAAAATATACTCTGAAGTGATCCATCTCTGTTGTAATGAAATGGCAGCTCTTGGCTAAACCCACGGAAGGGTAAGTCACGAGAAATGGTTTTAGTTTTTGTTTATTCTTTAAAATACATTTTTCTGAAAAACATATTAGATTGGCTATTTGACACCCAGAGGGGAACTGTCAGCCATGCTAAAATTTATTGTTAATCCTAGGAAAGTGGAAAAGATTGTAGAAAATATTTAAAAAATAATAATTTTATAAATAATTTATTTTTATAAATTTAATATATTTAATATAAATAATAAAATAATTTTTGTTTTCGAGACTATAAAAATAGAAAAACACACCTTTCTGTTCCCATTTATCTCCATCCAAATGGTCTTTACCTACACGTCCTTTATTTTCTGAAGATCTAGAGTAATATAAGAAAGAAGCAGTGAGAGGCCAGCCTACTCTTGGGGGGGGGAATCATATGGATGTGAATAGTGTGATTTGGTTTTAACATTTTATTTTTAAAAGGCTAAATAAAAAGCAAACCTGCTAAATGAAATACATTTGAATTTATCAAGTGAATGAAAGTTTTTAAGCTAGTTTTCTAAGAGCAGACTTCAATAACTTTATACGTGTATATCTTACACATAAAATCTTAAATATATAAACAGGACCATTAGATTAAATATTCAGCACAGCCATTCAAAGTGTCTCCTCTAAGCTACAATATATTTCCTGTTTCATACTTGATTCTATTACTATATGTACACTTTCAAAAAACATAGACTGCTTTTCCCTTACTTTTTTCTCATTGAGTTTAATACACTTTTTTTTAAAGAGAGAAGGACAGTGAGAGAGAGAGAGAGAGACAGAGAGAATCAATTGTTATTGAGTTTTTCACATGTCTTTCGTTGCTCTGATACTTAGTGGTGTACGTGGGTGCTGGGGTTTGAACCCTGTACTTTTGCATGCCAGGCCAGTGCTGTAATCACTGAGCCACTGCTCCATCCAGCCCCTTTAATACATTTTTAAAACAAGTTGGCCTCAAAGAATTAGGAATCACATATGTGGAAAAATACTTTTATAGTCCATGAAAAACTATGTAAACATAAAATATCACTACTATTTTATGCACAGCATATCTTACGCATATAAAGTCTTAAATATATAAACAGTACCATGTGAAAAGCTAGAATTATTATTCAGCTCACATATATATTCAAATTAAGTTCCTCAGCTAGGCAATGTGTGTGCATAATCTGAGCAGATTTTCCTTCCTCATTAACCCTTTTAATTTTAAGACAAGATACAGTAGATGGGAGATGTAGCTTAGTAGTACAACACACACAGCATACACAAGACCCTGGTTCAACCCTCAGCACACACACAAAAAAAGACTATATATATGTATATGCATATATATAGAAAAGAAATCCTACTCATGAATTATAATAAAACATTAATAAGTTTTTTCACTCAAGAAGTCAGTTGTATATACTTACTTATTTTTTATGTAAAGATATGATTTGATTTTTTGACAATTTAAAGTTCTCTCTTATAAGAAAAAACTCATTTAATACCATTAAATTTTGGCTAAGTAAGGTTTTTGTATTTCTCAAAATCAGTTGTCCAAACAAAAATAGGACCAATGTTTTTCAAGATTTTTACTTTTAGTTCAAATACTCATGATAACCCTTTGTCCACAGAAAAGTTTTATTTTTCCATTTTGAGTTACATCGATGTGTTCTTAGCATGACTGTTAATTACACCAGTGGCAGAAATGTGTAAAACAAGGAGAGGCAGCTCTCAAGATTAAGAAGAGGACTTAGAACCAGTCCCATTTTAAAGACAGAAAAAATGGAAATGTATTTGCCCCTCATTTGGCACTCTTTCAGGGAATTGGATTAAACTAATCATCTTTGGTACCAATCTATTAAACACGTGTACATATTTTCAACCACTCTTAATTTTTCTGTTAATACATTTCACACACCAGGTACCACATGTTAAAAATTCACTCTCTACATATTCTTTTAGTTTAGAAATCAAAGATATAGATATCCAGAATAAAATTCAAAGTCTGTATTAAAGTGTAAATTCTCTAAGCCTTGTGTATAAATTTGATTTTTGCCAAAATTGTGTTTTTATACAAATGCATTGAAATGGAGCCCTCTTTGAATGTTAGGCAATACAAAATTTACTGCAGGGGTAGATTATTAGAACAGCATGGTTTAGCATCTTGAGAAAATTAAAAAATTCACCGTTAGCCTTCATATTCCTAAAGAAAAATGCTTTTGCAGCATGTGCATTGTGCAATTTGTATGTACCCCCTGTGAGTGTAACCATATGGTGAAACAAGTTCTGGGATTTTTGTTTTTATTTTATTTTATTTTATTTTGTAAAAATTAGAAAATTAGAGCTAATCTGTTTTGTGAAGATTTAGACATGAGACAATCAATCCTGCTGTACCAAATAATTTTCAATGGCACCTCCGATTTATCCTTTACTTGTCCTAGTATCTAAGCAGATCACTGTGTTTTCTCCTTTTCCACGAGAAAGTAAACTTGTCTTTTTCGTTTTGTAAAAGAAGCAGGCATCTCTGATGGCTTATATTTAGTTACAATTTACAGAAGCAGGACTGCAAAGTCAAAGCCCCGCACTGTCTTCTGCTGTGTGTCTGCATGCTGACGGGCACTGGCTTTTCTTCTCATTGTTGTAGTTTGAAACTGAAACGCTGCACTGCTGAGAAAATGCCATGAAAATATAACCCACTGCATTCCAGGAAAATAAATAAGCAAGGCCACCCAAATTTTCAATCAGTGCTCCTGCAGAATGCAGGAAATGGCAAGAGATCCGTCCAAGGCGCCCTAGGCCGGGTTTTGGATGCGAAGCAGCAGGGACAGGAAGGCTGGGAGGGGATGGCAGGCACAGTGTGAAGATGGCCCATCTCCAAGGAAAACTGCATGCTAATAGGCTGGTGCTGGCCTCCGGAATCAGACCCTGGTCTTCCATTCTGACCTGGGAGACAGCTAAGCTTCAAGTGACACCTGAATGTTCTGGTGGCATTTCCTATTTTATGCTATAAGTTTAATATATCATTCTCAGTATCCCTGGTTCAGGTTAGGCACCTGAAACTAGAATTTCTGGTCAGTTGGTGGAAGTTTTAAAATGCTTTTGATTTAAAACGTCAGGCCTAAGAATCAAGGATTTTCTATCCAGTGGCAATTTCTCAATTGCTAACAAACTTTAGCCAGTCCTGGGAAGCCACTGTCTGTGAGGCAGAGAGTTACAGGATGTGTCTAGAGTGAATGCCAGTCAGTAAGAGATGGAAGAATATCAATTTCAGAGGCAGGTAAGAACTTAGTGTTTAGAGAATCCTTTCCTTGATTGTTTTTCTTTGAAAAGTTCAAGTCACTAGTTTGAAGGTAATACTTGGAAGCTCAAAAGGGAAAGATAAAAAGAAAGGATTCTTGGGACCTTATATATCGAGACCTTTGCTTTCTGGTTCTTTGACTTGCTTTCTGTTTCACTTCTCAGATCTTCACTACAGCATTTAGAATTTTCCAACTCATCATGTTGAAATTGGTTAAAAGAGGAGGGGGACAAAGGGTTGGTGTTTCAGCAGCATGGTGTTGCTCCCGTTTATAAAAAAGATGGCTCCGATTATTCTGTATGCATTTTATCTATGTTGTGGGTCTAAATGTTTTAAATTTATAAAACGAGGCTAAATTTTTTGAGTCCCTTCACACAGCATTGATAAACAAAAAGTAAATCTACATATGCTGTTTATTCTTACAACCAAGGAGTAAAATAATTGCGTAGCTACTATGGATCACTGTGCTTAAGAAAGAAAACTCAAAAGTAATCTCTCTAAGCTACAATTATCGTATGTGGGCAAAAGATGGTATGGATAAGGAGAAGATAAAAATCCTTCACTTAGGGCTGGAGTGGTGGCTCAGTGGTTGGAGGCTTGCCTGGCATGTGCAAGGACCTGGGTTTGAACTCTAGCATCACATACACAACTAAGATTCAGAGAAACAAAAACCAGATGAAAAAATAAAGTTGATTTTCTCTCTCACTCTCTTTTAAAAAAATACATCACTTCAGCTGAAGATTAAGTATGAAATTCAAATTGTGCTTTGTAATTATTTAAATGACGATGCTGCATGTTTGTGGTAATCACAGGAGAATTTTTTTTTAAAATTCCAGATCCCTGCACAAAAATAGAGTAAATGTAGACAAAAACACTCATTGTATATTTCTTCTCGGCTCGTTTCTTCTCGTTTATAGCATTTTCTTGGTAAATCAACTGTTTTGTTAGGTCAGAAAGGCTATCATTTCCTTTTTCACAGTAAAATCAGGAATTTAATTTTTGTACAAGACTGGCGTTTCCTGTCATTGAAATCTAGAAGTTTGGGAATGTGTTCTTCACCACGTTTTCAAATACAAACTAAACAACAAGGGTGAAATACCTCTTTCCATTTGTAATAGTTTTGAAATATACATGCTTTTAGGTTTGGTAGGTTATGTAACTTTCAGCCATAGGGAAATTAAGAACTGGATCTTGTCATAATTTATGCTAGAAGCCACAGAGATGGCCCGGAGAAAAAATCACCCAGGGGTAGAGCAGTCCCTACCTTGGCTTTATAGCCTGCCTCCTCCAGACTCTGGAGGTTTGTTTCATTTGTCCTCTTGTCTCCTCTCTGCACCACCACATCCGTGGCTACGTGTTTGCTAGCACATGTCATCCACCAAACTTGCTTCCAGGAAATTATCTAATGAATTCACTCTAAAGTATAAGTTATTTGTAGGGTTTAACTTATTCAACAAATGTGTCTAGCAGCATACTGGGTGATATCTCTGAGAAATATAGAAATGATGCTGGCACTTGTCCTTTGGATCAGATTCCAAAATAAATAATCATAATGCAAGCTCAGAACTGGAGGGGACCTTAACACCCTGTAGACCAAACTTCTGATTTTATAGATGAGAAAGTTAAGGCTGAGAATAAGCCAATTGACATAACCACATTTCCAGTAAAATTCACTGGAAACCTCCTGCTCTATCAGGTGCTCTTCTGGATTGCTTCCATATCCAAATTATTTTCACATGTTGTGGTAGATGAAATTGTTGAAATATTCACTGCTCCACCTAAAGGCTTCTCCTTCAGAGGAAATTATGCACCCTCCTATACTGAAATCAGCCTTGGTGATGGGCTTGTTTTGAGAGTGCAACAAATGGCCATTGGCCATCATTTCCCCTCTTTTAGGGTAACCCATTGATCTGTCTAAAGGATGCTTCTTCAGCCAACAACCTGGAATAATGAATACATAGAAGGAAGTTACAGCAAAGATGGATGTAACAGGAGTGAGAGAGAAATCTCTGTTGCAAGCCCCTGAGATTTCATGGTTGTTTGTTATTGCAGCAGAACACAGCCTCAATAGAGGGATCCATCACAGTGTTTCTAAAACAAGAGGGTTTACCCATTCCATTCTGAACAGTCTGACCTTAATCAGGGTCATTATGTACATAAAGACCCTGATATTTTATTTATTTATTTATTTATTTATCATTTATTTATTTATGGTGAAAGACCAAGCCCAGGGCCATGTGCATTCCAGGGAAACACTCTGCAACTGAGTAATCCTAATTTTTATACTAAGATCAAACAGGAGATTTGTGAAGGGGAGATACCCACCTACTCTTCTCCATGGCTCCAGGGAATGGTCTGGTATCTTTGGAATTCAGACCTCGGAGTAGAAAATCCTACCTGGAAGGCCATGGACTCTGCTATCCACATAGCCAGCCATGTTCGAATACACCTGGAGTCGCTTTCCTTTGACAGAATTTTGGCAGCACCACTTTAGATGCATTGATCTGTATTCTGTACCTTGAACACTGAGCTTGTGAAGGGGAGGAAGTGTGTTTTACTGAGCTGTTATCCTGAAACCTGGCATAGTTACTTACACAATAAGCATGCAGCTAATAACTATTGAAGAAATAATCAAAAAATATCTTATGTCTTCCCCAATCTTCATGTGCAGAAAATATGCACACTTTATACATTGAAGAAATTATATGCCTGTCTTTAACATGCAGGGAAAAAAATCAGAATCATTGTCAAGATTTGCCCAACTTGTGTCTCTTTTAGGTCATAATTCATAACTGTGCTACAAGTCTTCCTATTATTTATTTATTTATTGGAACTGAGGGTTAAACCCAGGATCGCTATACCACTGAGCTATATCCATAACCCTTTTCATTTTTAAATTTTGATACAGTGTCTTGCTAAGTTGTTTAGGGCCTCACTAAATTGCTGAGGCTGACCTCGTCGAACCTGTGAACCTCCTATATCTGTCTCCTGAGTCACTGGGATGATAGGTGTGTGCCACTGTGCTCACCTGTCTTACTTTGCCTTTCCAAATTCAGTAGTGGCTAAATATTTTAAAAATTGGAACTGGCCATGGTGGTGCATACCTGTAATTCCAGTAACTCAGGAGACTGAGGCAGGAAGATCGCAAGTTCAAAGTCAGACTTAGCAACTTAGCAAGGCCCTAAGCAATTTACTGAGACCAAGCCTCAAATAAAAAGGGTTAGGGATATAGCTCAGCGGTTGAGCGCCCCTGGGTTTAATCCCTGGTATAAAAAAAATGGAAAAAATCAATATATAATTGTCCTTTGAAATTGATTTACAAAATATTTCTCTTTTTTTTCTTTTTTAAGAGAGAAGGACAGTGAGAGAGAGACAGAGAGAATCGATTTTTACTGAGTTTTTCTCATGGCTTTCACTGCTCTGACTCTTAGTTGTGTATGTGGTGCTGGGGTTTGAACCCGTGTCTTGCGCATGCTGGGCAAGTGCTGTAACCACTGAGCTACTGCTCCAGCCCTACAAAACATTTTTTTATTCTAGTACCACGTTTTACAAAATATTCACAACCTGGGTTTTTCTTTCTTCTCTAACACACTTTGGGCTCTGTGAATGTTTCAGAATCATGGGCTGTGATCCTTCAGTCCAGGGACAGCTGTCTGTCAGAAGGACATGCTGTTCTGAAAGGATCTTGTCAACATACAGCTGGTGGGAATTATTGGGGTCACTGCTGCATGGAAAAAACTCACACAATTAGGTTGCTATGACTATGTGTTTTGTTAAGAGGTAACTAATTTATCAGAAAAAATATGGCCAGAGTGATTTACATAAATAAAATAAACACACTGAGTATAAATAGGTGTCTCACTGCTCTTGTCATTGGAGGCAGCGTAGATACCCATAAATAGATGGAAAATGGATTTTGGAATTCAGGAGGCTGCGCTTAGATCCAGGTTCTACCCAGCTTTGCCTTGGGCAAATTAGCCACTCTCAGCTTCAGTTTTCTAATGTGCCTAATGGACATAATAGTTTCAACTTCTCAACATTATGGTGCTTGGCACAAAGCAAATGCTCTGTAAGTATTTATTTCTTCTCTTTTCTCATCATAAATAAGTATTTACCATGCATTATTATATGATAAATTATTCCTTCTTTCACTTATTACTATTCTTGGCAAATTCAGAATATTTATTGTTCCTTCTGTGTGTGAGGCAGAGAGCTTAGTGCTAAATGTACAGTGACACAGCACCCATCTAGAGCTTTCCTTTTTCCTTCCCAGCCCTGGATCTCCTCTCTCCCACCATCCTCCTGATGAATTACACACCCAAACCATAGCCTATTTAGAGGATGTGGCACATGGCCATCTTCAATATAGCAGTCCACTCTGAATTTAAATTTGTCACCATTCTCCTTAGAGGGAATGAGAGGGAAAATGAATTTAATTTAGTATAAAAAATAAACATTTCTGGGCGCTGGAAATGTCTGTGGTGTTTTAAGAGCTGTTATCATTAATCAGTCAAGCATGTTTATCCAGACCCAGGATTGCTTATGAAACTGAACCGCACGCCCAGAGCCCTTCAATGAGAGATGGCCACCAACATCTGAGGTAAAGGGTGCATGTTCACGGTAATGGTTATACACCCTGACTGGCTCATGAATGCAGCCTCTTTCGGATTGTGCTTTTCATGGTTAAGAGGAGGTGACATAAAGCATACTCAAGAGTATCGAAAAGCACTGTTTGGACTATTGTTACCTTGTGGCTTTCTGGTTTTGGCCAAAGTGCTGTCTTGTGGTTGTGTATTTTAATAGTTTATCCTCTTATAATTTTGAAAGGCAATGTCTTCTGCATGACTTTTCTTTACCTTAGTTGTAAAAAAAAACCATGAAAATTATTATCAGTAGTGAATTCTCATCACAGAAAAGGAAGCATGCACCAGCCCAGGAGAGACAGGTAATTTAGGAGAGAACAAGACCAGGTGCCAAACCTACAACTTCAGTCTTCTAACCTGGAATGGTATGATTCAGGGAGTGGGGAGAGCCTGTGAGCACATAAATTGAGAATGCTCCTTCAGTATTGGTCACAAGAAACTTTCCTAAGAAACTAAGGCAAAAAGGAAGCCCAGTGGGCAAGGATGCAGGTTCGAACCCCAGCACCATGTACACAATGAAATTTGGAGCAACAAAAGCGATATGAAAAACTAAATAAAATTGATTCTTTCTCTCTCTCTTAAAAAAAATGGAGGTCTGACATACAGAATTGAAACCTTGCCAGGTGCAGTGGGGCACACCTGAGATCTCAGCTACTCAGTAGGCTGAAGCAGGGGGATCACAAGTTTGAGGTCAGTCTCAGCAATTTAGCAAGATCTTGTCTTAAAAAGAAAACTAAAGAGGGTTGGGGATGTAGCTCAGTGGTAGAGCACTTGCCTAGCATGTGTGAGGCCCAGGATTCAATCCCCAGCACTACAAAAATGAAAATGAGGAGGAAGAGGAGGAAGAAGAAGAGAGAAAGAAGGAAAAGGTGAAAACCTCAGGGCTAAAACCTCATTCATTCATTCAGGTATGAAATAAATATTAACTGGGTTCTAATTATGCACTTGACAGAGTTCTACTCTAGTGATAAACCAATGAACAAGGCAAAATTCTTTCCTATCAACATGGCACATGAAATCTAGACAGACAGCAATAATAATTAGCATGTTTATCATAATATCCAAAGCTGATTTAGATCCTGAAAATTACAAAGTAAGGAGATGAAGATTGACAGTATGAGTAAGGAGACCTATTGTTTTATTTTGTTGTTTTCTTTTTTTTTTTTCTATTTTAAACAATGGTGGGGATTGAACCCAGGGGCACTTAACCACCGAGACACATCCCCCTCCCCTTTTTACTTTTAATTTTGAGACAGGGTCTTGCTAAGTTACTTAAGGCCTTCCTAAGTTGCTTAGGGCCTTGCCTCACCAAGTTGCTAAGGCTGATCTTGAACATGCAATTCTCCTGCCTCAGTCTCCCAAGTTGCTAGGCGTGTGCCACCATACCTGGCTAAGGAGTCCTATTTTACATGGAGTGGTCAGGGAAAACTCTTAAGGGGATAACCCATGAAAAGAGATCTGAATGAGATGAATAAGCCATGATAATTTCAAGGGTAGGGTGTGGGGAAAGTTGTAAGCAGAAAGGAAGAAGTACAAAGTCAAGGAAGAGCAAAGGAGTCCACATGGCATTTATCAAGAAGAACTGTCAAGAGTGGTGAGAGTTAAGGGTATGCAGGGAACAAGTCGTGCCTGGCCTCAGAGGCTGTGCGGTGACAAGTTTGGATGGAATTCTGAGGACAACTGGGAGCTATTAAAGGTGGTAGGCAGGAGAGTGGCATCAGAGGATTCAAATTTATAAAGATTTGCTTATAGGTTTGCAAAAGTCAAAAACAGGGAGGATGATTGGGAAGCTTTTGTGATAGCCTAGGCATGTAACAGTGATGGCTCAAAAGAGTGGATGTACAGCAGATAGGACAAGTGGCAACATTTGAATTCTACTTTGCAAATAGGACTGAGAGGACTTGCTAATGAATGAAAGTGAGGTAGATGAGAAAAAAAGATTAATCAAAACATTTTAGTGTAGTACTTAACAGCAAAAATTTTGGAGCCAGTCTATATTTGTTCAAATCCTGTCATTGTTTTCTTTACTAGCTAAGTAAATTTAGAAAATTTATTTAACTTGTATGTACTCATTTGTAAAATGAAGATGATAATAGAAAAATGATAACAGGATCTCCTTAACTTTTCTTTTTCTTTTTTGTTACTGCTGTTGTTGAAATGGGATCTTGCCATGTTGCCCAGGCTAGCTCCAAACTCTAAAACTCAAGTGATTCTGTCAGTCTCTGGAGTTGCTGGGATTATAGGCATGTGCCTGGCAATAATATGAATCTCTTTCAATTAGGGTCTTGTGAGAATTAGATGTGTGCATATGTGTATTATGACTTAAATATGGTTTGAGTATGTCCCCCTCAAAGAGGATTAGAAGCTTGGTCCCGTTTGTGACAACGTTGGGAGGTGGTGAGACCTTTGAGAAGTGGCATCTAGTGGAAGTTAGGTCACTGGGCAACCTGCACTCAGAAGAGATTAAGGTAGTTCTCATGGAAATGAGTGAATTTGGACAGCAGTGAGTTGTTAAAAAAGACTCTAAGTCTCTCTCTCTCGCTTCCTGTTTCTTCATGTGATCTTTCCCTCTCAACTGTGTTCCTACCTTCATGCCATCTACCACAAAGCTGTCACCAGAGTGGAAACAATGGCAGAGTTCTGCCCTTGAATGTACCCAAACTGTGAGATATATAAACCTTTTTTCTTTATAAAGTAAGTACCCAGGCTGAGATATTTTGTTATAGTAACATAAAAATGATAACACACAGTATTTAGAATATAGTTTGGCCTCCATTACACATATATGTATTAGTAGTTATTATTGGTGAATTCAATAAGTCAGTGAATTTGGTCCCATTTACTGAGATGGTGAAAACTGGAGGAGTAGTAATTTGGGGGAAAAATGAGGAACTACTCTGGAATTGTTAAGTTTAAGATGTTTGTTACACTTCTAAGCAGAAGTGTTGAGCTGGGCATAGGAATCTGGAGGTCTCAGGGAGATGTTAAAGCTAGAGACGCAGATTTGATCTTCCAAGCCAGGATCCTGAAAGATATCATGAACATGGAAAAGTTGAAGAAAAGAGAAAGTCAGAAAGGGGGATTAAAGAAGGAGACACCACTTTGCCTGGTAGTTTACCTAAAATAATACTCATAAGGCTGTCGTTGACTATTCTGAGATATAAATAACATGTTACTTTTATATCTTATGCTGCCTTCCTGAAGATTTTTCCAAGGGTTTAGAGTTTCTGTATAGTTTTCCGATAAACTCAACAGGTTTGGGACAGGATCATCAGCTTATAAAGCACCATACTTTTGATTAAGAGAAAAGGGGTTTGCACAATTTGTAGTGGCTGACATGAACCTGACATAAATTAAGTGTCTTGTGTCCCTGTTGGCATTCCTGTCTCAGGCAATGTCTAAGAGTCCCAAAATTCAATACATTAAGATCTACTCTTGTATATGCTTACACTCAATAAACACAAATATTTTGCTACTAAAAAAAAAAAAGAAAGAAAGAAAAGATGGAGACAGCAGCATCTGAGGGCAACAGGAGCTTGTTTTCCAAGGGAAATAGTGCTTTGACAAAGAGATGTGATCATTCTTTGTTCCATCCCACTGAGAAGTCAAGTAAGTGTGTTTGGAGGCTAGCCCATGGAACAAGGTTAAGAGGAGGCTCTGGGTTGTGATGAGATCAGATGCTGAATGGTGGAGTAAGCGATGGAGGACAGGGAGGGAAAGAAGGGCAGAAAGTTCACTGAAAAGATGGTTGAAAGGTGTGGGCTCCAACCCTCTTGTCCTCCATCTGGGTGTGTGGAAACTTGAGTTCTATACACCCTTAATTTTCACATTGGCACAGCTATAAGACCCTTGGGCTCCTCAGTTCCTTCCCAATTCTTTTAGGAAGGAAAGGGAATGAGGGTGATAGTTCTGTTGCTTAACACTACCCATGCTTGACAGACATATCCAACTACATGTGCATACATTGGCATAAAGCATCCTGTGGGTGTACTTTGGGAACAAAGGGATTCTGTGTCCTAAAACCAATCTATAGGTTATGGACTTCAGTAATAGAAGTCATCTTTCCTCCTAAATGATCATATTGTACTTAAAATGAATATGCAAAGTAAAGAAGACATCTGTAATAACAGTTGGATAAACCATAATTTTGGAAGTCATCACTGATGATTCTTAATCCAATTTTCCTTCCTGTTATGAACTGAATTGCATCTGTGCCACCAAAACCAAATTCATGTGTTGATGCTGTGATCCCCCAATGTCATTATATTTGGAGATAAAAACTATATGTCACAAGGGTCCAACAGGACTACTATCTTTATAAGAAGAGAGAGAGGCACTAGCAATGTTTGTGCACACACACACACAAAATGACATAATAGGACACAGGGCAGTTATCATTTTCAAGCAAAGAAGAGAGGACTCAGGAGGCCCCAAACCTGCTGACACCCTGATCTCAGATTTCCAGCATCTAGAATGTAACACAAACATAAATCAGTGAGATGATGTAAGAAGATGTGTGAAGATTATGAAAAGGAGTAGTGGAGTGTTGGGAAGGAGCCACTTCTGGTAGAGTGGTCAGAGAGGCAGACATCTGGCATACGAAAGACAACAGAGAGCTAATGATGGAGGGTCATGACATCTCCAGTGGAGGAAACAGCTCTTGCAAGAGCAGACTAGAGAAAATCCAAACATATAAGATTTAGACACGTAAGACTGGCAAGATCTAGTGAGGGAGTAGCCATTCTGATTAGATTGGCCAGTCTGGAAAGGGTTATAAACTGGGAGATGATGAGATGTTATCTTTTTTGATATTGTTCTGGAGATTGAACCCAGAACTATATCCCAGCCCTTTTTCAATTTTTTAGTTTGAGACAGGGTCTCCCTAAGTTGCTTAGGATCTCGCTAAGTTGCTGAGACTGGCTTGGAACTTGCCATCTTCCTGCCCCATCCTCTCATTAGCTGGAATTACAGGCATGTGTCACTATCTCTGTTTTAAAAGATCTTTCCAGCTGCTGGAAAGACCAGGAGTTTGAGGCCAGCCTGAAACAACACAAGACCCCATAACCAAAGAAAAAGAAAGAAAGAAAAAAGAAAAGAAATGAAAGGAAAGAAACAAAAGTGGAGATAAACTGAAGCCAGCAAGCCACAAGAAGGCAAAGGGAATCAGGTCTGAAGGCTGCTGGAGGGATTCAGGTTGGAGTTGCCAGCAAGGTACGCTAGGGGGTGCTAGTAGCAGAAACCATGAGGAGAGGTAAAGGCTCAGAATTTATTTTGGTGGCAAAACAGCCCGGACATGCTACTGAATGGAATGTCTGTGAGTAAAAGAGAGGAGGTAAGGTTCAGGAGGACTGGGCCATAAACTGGGAAATAGAAGCAGGGGACAGTTGGGTTGGAGGAACAAATCTAGAGCTAAGAGGTAACTCTGTGACATTTGTGGTATTTTATAGGATATTATTGAAAAAGAGACTGGCAAAGTGTATAAATAAATACCACTTAGAAACTAAGAAGAGAGTCCAGAAGGGAGCACTGGATTTGGCCAGATGAAAACAGCACTTTTGATAAGAGTTGTTTTAGCAAAACTGTGGGGTGAAAACTGCTTGCACCAGAGCAAGTTCAAGAGAAAATTTAGAGCAAGAGGTAGAAAAGTTTAGCATGAAAAGGAGTAGAGGAAGAGGGCTAGGGCAGCTGGAAGGGATGAGGAGCAAAGGAAGGAGCTATTCATGATGAGTTAGAATGAGGCTTACTTGTGTGTTGTTGCCATTGGCATTCAGACTGAGCAGGCAGGAGATGGGGCTACTCAAAGGATCTAAGTTCTCAAGTGGCTGGAGGAGATAGGGTACAAAAGAAATAAGAATGCTGAAAGAGCTGAAGCTGGAGAATTGAAGTTTTCTCCCAGTTTAAATATCTCTTGTAAAGAACATGTATGCTTGAAAAGCTGAATATATTTTAGACTGTTTAAAGGCATATGCTTTTAAGTCTGTAGACAGTCCATTAATTTTTGTAGAATGGACAGTTTGTAATGAAAGAGTTGGATTTTATCTGTACATGCTGTGAATATTAAATATTTTTTTGTCTTGGGTAGCAACATGTATAAATGACTTAGACTATAAGTAATACAATTGTTCATTATAATTTTCAAGAATAATTTAAATAATTCAATTTCTATTCATATATTGTACTAGAAATTAACCACAAAGTGACAACCCTTTCCTGTATCTCTAGCAGAATGAGAAACAGGGCCTGGGTGTGATGATCCTGGCTCAGGAGGCTGAAGCAAAAGGATTAGTTGGAGTCCAGGAATTTGAGGCCAGCCTAGGCAACAAGGCAAGACCCCATATTAAAAGAAAAAGAAAGAAAGAAAAATATGAAAGGAAAGAAACAAAGGAAAAGAAAAAGGTACTTTTAGGGGGAGGAGGATAATAGCAATAAACCAAATTTGGGGTTTGAAAATTAGCGTTGAATTTTAGGTGGCAAACTTCTGAAGTGCCCCTTTGCTCTGGAGCTCCAGGCATCCACCACTAGAGGGAGCTCACAAAAGTCTGTGCAAATGGAATCTCCAGGACAGGATCCTGGGAAAGGACAGGTTAATTGAAATTTAAACAAATTTTACTTCATAATTTTTTATTACTTACTGGTTGCTATCCATCTCCTAGGTAGCAGATTTAATAGCAATGAACAAAAAATTAAAGTTGAAGAATTGAAGTTTTTTTCTTAATTGAATATTTTTCTTGCATGCGAAAAAAAGGTTGAATATTTTTCAACTTTGCAAAGACGTAAGTTCCTGAAATCTGTAGAGCTTAAAAAATGAAATAAAAATACAAAGTGAAATAATGACATTCTGAAATAAACCTCTCCTTTGTATTCTGTCTGTAATTAACTAGCTGTAGGGGAAAATGAACATAATGTCTCTAATTGCCATTTCTTTGTGGAAATAGAGTCAAGGAGATCACCTTCCTTTTCTTACCAGTCTATTCTCTGATTTTAAACATTCAATAAGTTCCCAGCCAAGGAATGTGTTTTTCTTCCTTTTGATGCCTTCTCTGTGGTTCCTTATGACCATTTGTAGACTATATAGTGGTTCTGTTTACCTCTGCTTGCAGTTTCCAGACCGTTGTGGTTTCCTCTGCAGCTGCGGGTGTTTCTCATGTGAAACCACAGGTCACTTCAGAACCACAGAACTGATCCTGACAATTAGAATTTTAGCCACTATCCTGTGGGATTTTTGGAGCCACAGTGGACTCCATATTTTAAATCCAGAACTTAAATTACTACCATCTTATGCCTGAAATATTCTTGGTTTTTCTGAAGAATCCTAGGTCATTTTTTATCAATTTTTGTTGAAAGTTGGTGTAAACCCCTCTCAAATATATTTTTCACAGATACCTTCATAAGAAAGTAAAATCATGAGAATGAAGATTTGCCTTCCTTTGTGTTTTTGTGTCTACTCCTGTTTCCTAGTATAATAACCACAGGAACATCTCTGCTGGGGATATGTTTCAAGATTCCCAGTGGATGCCTGAAATCATGGATAGAACTGAATCCTTTATACTCTGTTTTTTTCATATGCATACATATGTATGATAAAGTTTAATTTATAAATTTTTTTCCACATTTATTAGAAGTATATTGCGATACAGGATACAGATGAGGGGGAAACATTGTCAAAACTGTAGCAATCAATGTGTATAAACTTTGTTAACCACGGGTAATGCTAACGCATAGATAAGCTACTATGGGTTTCATCTATTGCAGTTTCCCCCAGAAGAACTCATGTGTTAAATGGGTATCTAGTGTAGGAATAACATCGGCTTCTGGGATGGTTCCCCCATCTTCCCCATCACCAGATTCCTATGAGTTCTTCTCTTCCCCATCACCAGATTCCTATGAGTTCTTCATATACCCTCTCCCCCCCCATCCCCTTCTCTACACCTCCAAGTTACCTAGGGAGCTTTCGCCCCTGTTGCACTGAAAGTCATTCAATTTGAGGCTTTGTTAGGTCAGCCGTCTGACCTACTGCTTCAACATAAATTCTAGTATCAACAGATGAGAGAAACCATTCGGCCCTTAAGTCTCTGAGCTTGGGAGACTTCACTAAGCATAATTCTGTCCATCTCCATCCATTTGACTTCGAAAGCTATAATATCGTCTTCTCTGA
>PVKS010006477.1:8652-78333 GCA_004027875.1 Aplodontia rufa
CCTTAAAAAAAAAAAAAAGATGGTAGCCATGTCTGCAGTGGGAAGGGAGGCCACATTTAAGAAGTGTCCACTATGCTTGCTGTAGAAAATTCATAGTAATAGACAAAAGAGAAAACACAAGCATAACACACAAACCCAAAACAAACAAAAAGTTCCTCGAGAGCCAGGTGGACATTTAGGAGGCACCACAAAAACTGCCACCTTACCATCTAACATGGTACCTCTCCTTTGCTTCCACAGTATTTCCTGAAAATATTCTAATGGAATTCTCAAGAACATTTCACATTCTCTTGTGAAGTCATCTTTTTCTGGAAAGGGTATGGGGAGCTGGTGTTTGCTGCCCTGGACACTTGGCGTTCCCTTAAGAGCTGTCTTAGTGTTCAGAAACAGACCAATTCATAAAAAGACCGATTTACTGAAAACTGCCAGATAAACACCTTAATCCTGATCCAGGTTAACCCTAGTCATAGGGTCTGGGGCTATGCCAGCCCCCCAGGGGTATCTGTGTGTGGAGAGCTTTACCAACAATGAAAACTGGTGGGAAGGAAGGCTGGTCCTTGCGACATGCACACTGCGTACTGTGTCCTACCTGACCCTCAATCAGCTCCTATCAGTGTTTGTATGGAACACATGGTGGTGATGGGGTCTGGAGAGACTCTGCCCCTCGGGGGGGTTTCAGTGCCTTGCTCCAGCCCCTGCTTCAGTGCCACAGTGCCACCCCTGTCAGTTTACCACAAGCAATAGAGAAGGTGCTCCTTAAAGCAGCTCCTGCATAGAGAATGAAGGGGCAGCGCATATGGCCAATGGAAGCCCTCGGCCATTCCCTCCAGCCTTGCTCCCCTACAAGGTGAGCAGAGGTTCTGCAGAGAAACAGCTAAGGGAACTTATTGGTAGCTTTTTATGAATTTTCATTGGTTACTTGGCTTTTGGCAAAGTAGCCTAGAGTCTTTCATCTGACCCAGTTCTATAATAGCTACTTCCCTGATTTTACTCCTAATGTACATGCAAAGCTGCTTTTCTTGGGATAAAAGTTTTCTAAAGAATAATCTCTCATGGTAATTTGGTCAGGTGCTGATTACCATTGGTATAATCTCAGATAATCCAAGTCATACCTGCAGAACACGGAATGCAATTCCAAAACCATCTTCTACATTTTTCCCTCCAAGCATGACCTGAAAAGAGGGAAACATACTTAAAGAAGCAGTCAAAATTAGAATGGCTCCTAAATCAAGAGTAAGGGCCCCCATTTGTTCAATTATTGAATAAATATTTAATGAGACTTGGCTATGTGCCAGGCACTAGGGATATAAGTAAGAGTGATCAAAATGGACTTGATCTCCAACCATCCATGACTGACATTCCAGTAGGGAGGAAGTTATCAAACAAAGAATAAGCAGACAATTACGACAATTGCAGGAGCTGTAAGAGGAGGGCAGTCTGAGACGGGAAATACCATGCGTACCTTGCAGGCAACATCCATTTTCATGTGGTTATTTCCAAAAAGCGTTGGCAGAGGCAAAGTAGTGACCTCAGAGGTCCCAGCACTTTCACACCGATGTAAGAACCTGGTCACTTCCATCTGCAGCTGAAGTGTATTCATGTGCCTGAGGGGACAGGACATGCAAAGTCCATTCTCAGAGGAGATTGAGGGCTGAGGTACGGGGTGACTGAGGAGTCATAAGAAGACGGTGATGGAAAAGGTAAAAGAAATGATGTGGAGAGAAGAGAGACCTAACATGCCCTCTGAGTAGTTTTTGACAAGAGGAAAAAAGGTAGCTTAGGGTCCTGCACATGTGTTTACTGAGCACCTATGTGCCAGGTATAGCCACAGGGGTCAAGGGAGGCATAAGTCCTGCTCTCCCAGAGTCAGGCTGGAGGAGAAACGAATAGTAACTAAACGCAGGAAACATTTAATGATTAAGCCTACAGAACAACAGCAGAATGGTGGAACATTCACTTTAGTGTTGTTTTAGAGAGGGATTGGCAAGCATGGCTGCTGAGAAGCAGCAGAGACGTGGTATGTTGAGGAAGCCTCAGGAGGACAATGACTAATGCTTATTAAGAGGACAGAAGGGCTGGAGTGGTGGCTCAGCGGTTATGGTACTTGTCCAGCATGCGCAAGGACGTGAGTTCAAACCCCAGCATCCTGTACACAACGATGTCTCAGAGCAATGAAAGTCACAAGAAAAACTAAATAAAACTGATTCTTTCTTTCTCTCCCTCTCACTGTCCTGCTCTTAAAAAAAAAAAAAAAGATGAGAGGAGCACGAGATAGAGATGGAGGCAGCAGTAAGGGGCCAGATCACAAAGGACCATTTTTGCCAACTGTAAGGAGTATGGAGTTGACTTTGGTCACGGCATGTGATCCTAATTCTCCTCCCCTGCCCCTTCCCCTACAAGCTCCTCCTCTGTAGCTTCCAGGCTTATACTATACACTCATCCAGGGACAATGCCTTCAGATGTGTTTTTTAAGGGTCAGGGCCAGGGCACTGACAGTCAGACCCAGCCTTTCTGCCCTGTACTAATTAACTCCCAAGCCTTGAGCCACCTGGACACATCAGCTGCAGTCATCTTTTTTCGGAAGAAGGTGCTTTTCTTCCTTCCAGAGCCGCGTGATGTTTCCTGGAGGTAGATCTTCAGGTGGTCCTTGGCTTTAAGCAGCCACGAGAGCTTCTCTCCCAGTTCTGTATATGATTTTGCTTTGTGACTGAAGAATCGAATACAGGTCATGGCAGCCCGGACTTGGTCCTAGAAGTGAAAAAGGAATGTTCAGGTCAAAAGAGATCAGGGATGTTGGAGGGTGAGGTGTGATGAGAATTCTGCTCTGATTCCCATCCATGAAGCAGATCTGTGTGACTGAGTTCTGGTGATGTCTCTATCTTATCTCCTGTTTCTCTTTTTCCTTGCTATGCATTGGTGCCTGTAATTGTCACCAGCTGTTTTGTATCAGTCACTTCAGATCTGAAAGTGAATAGACCAGCTGAACTTTTGGGTTAGACATCATTTCACCACCAACGTAATCTGAAAAAAGGATGCTTCTGATTCTCCATTCACAATGGCTTCACTCTTAACTTGGCACGGAATAATTTCTCTGTGATTTAGTAGTGGCAAGTGTCAGACAGATTAGGAGAAATTTGTTCCTTTTCCCTTCAAGTATTTTTGCTAAAGACACTTTCCCATCATTCCTTATGATTCTGTATCTTTTTTTCCATTATATTCCTTGAATTCTTAAGAATGGCATATGGACAAAACTAATGTTGTCTCTATATTTAGCATGAAAATTCTAATAGTACTTAACAACGCTAGATAGCAAGATGGATTTGTTCTAGGGTCAAATAGCAAGACCAGGGATCAAATGACAGTCTTGTTTCTTATCTTTCACAGCCTCCCCTGTAGGGCAGGGCATCAGGGACAGGGATAGAAGGGAGGAGAGAGCTGCTATTACCTTCATAAACTGCTGCAGCTCATACAGAATGTGGTAGTAGTTCTTCTTCTGTAAATGTTGGCAGGCGGCAATCAAGTATGTGCCCCAGCTCTCCAAGGTTGGATCAATGGATTCCAGCAAGTTTTCCAAAGTGTGTAGCTTCCCACTTTTATAGCTTGGCTGGAAAATGCCTTCTATGAAGACTTCTGGAGGACTGTCCTGGAGCAGGGCAGAGTGAGAAGTCAGAAGTCTGGAGCCTGGAGCCTGGTTCTGAAGTCTGGGATCTGCTCTGAATTTCCTTCCATTCCTGTGCTTCGGCATCCTCTTAGCACAGTGCTTCACCTCTGCGAATCCCACTCTAGTGACTGCCTCACTTTTCTCCTTCATTTTACAGAAGAGCTCCTTGACTGAGTTATCTGTCTCACTGTTGACACTTTCTCTCCTGGGATATTCTCTTGAATCCACTCTAACCTTACTTTTGTGTTCAAATACCACACAAACTGTGGCTTAGCACACTAGGGACCTATAAACTATTAATTCCAAGAGTTCACTCCTGGTCTCTTTTTCCACCTGATCTATTAGCAGCTTTTTCCTGTAGTGCTAGGGATGGAACCTGGGGCCTTACGCATGCTAGGTAAGTGCTCTACCACTGTGCTAATTCCAGCCCTATCAGTAGCTTTTGATAACAGCTTCCTCCCCCTTGAAAAACTTCTTTTTTTCAATTTAAATTTTTAGTTTTAATTGCAAAACATTTCATTTGGCCTCCAAAACATGAGCCCATCTAGGTTTTCTTTCTACTTCCCTGGCTGCACATTTTTAATTTCCTTTTGTGGATACTTTCCAATCTCCTCAAGGTTTATTGGCAACCTGTTCCCTTTTCCATCTGTACTTTCTTGATGGTTTCATCCAGTCTCATGGCTTAATGTTCTGACAATGCCCAAATCCCTATCTCCAGCCTGTTCATCCCCCCTGAACTCTACAATTGTACACCTAACTGATATCCAAACTGCCTCCTCAACATGTCCTGGGTATCTAAACACTTAATATATTTAAAACTGTATTCCTGAATGTTCCCTGAAACCTGCTCCTTCTACCATCTTCCTTTTCTCACATGGTAATACCATTCTACTAACTGTTCAGGTCAAAAATCTTAGAATCATCTTGCACCCCAAACTTCAACATCATATTTGTCAGCAAGTTGTATGGGCTCTACCATAAAATTACACAGAAGCTGACCCTTCTCACTATCCCACTGCCCCTGCTCACCCAAGCTGTCGTCGCCGTGTGCCTGGATTACTGCAACAGCCTCCTTCCACTCCTGCCTCTTTTTCTGTCTAAGATCAGCAAATTAACCCAAATAATTTTTTTTTCAAACAGTGGTTTTCCTTTTCCTTAAGCACAAAGCCTAGGTCCTCACAATGTCCTAAATTATTTAGCTATTGCCTAACTTCACCTGCTACTGCCCTGTCCCCAGCTCTCCTGGCTCTAGCCATGTCCACTTTTGCACCTGGTTCTTCATCTGCTTGCACTGTGCTTCCTCCAGACGTTCACATGACTCATTCACTCCTACCATCCTTCAGCTGTTTACTCAGATGTCCCGTCCCTTGAGTGCCCTGTCTAAAGTTGCAAAACCCACTCCACTTCCCTCTTTTTATCATCACCTACATTCCATATCTTATTTACCTTGATATTGTGTCTCTGTTTACTATCATGAAGGTTTTCCAAACAGATATTTTTGCCTATTTTTTTTCACTGATGAGTCCCCAGTGACCAGAACTATCTTTAGTTATTTAATAATAAATATTTGTTGGATTAACAAACAACTGATAAACATTATGGACCAACGCCTCTCAACAGTGCACGTATAATAATCTTGCTTCTGAAGGTCATCTGTTGTTCAGAGACCCTGAATCATAAGCCCCATTCCATAGTAACAGGGGGAAAAAAAAAGAGAGAGAGAGAAAGAGATAAATCATTTTGACATTTATATCTTAGGTTAGGAGTGACTAATAGAGTAAAAAAATGGCTATAAATGTGTAGTTGTATAACATGCTGAGCATGAGCTGCTTAGAAGTAGACAGACTCTGGGCTTTGAGAACATCCACAGTGGGTGAGGAGTATGGGCTCCTCTTCTGATTCTGGCTGCTCCTTATTGAGAAACTCGGACCTAATATAAATGGTATAGATTAGACTTTAAGAAGTGGGGACCATCACTCTGTAGAAAAGGTAGAATTTCTTAGAAGAGAACTTTGAAGAAAATCCATTCATGTATCTTGTCATTCATCCATAGCTGGTACCAGGCCAGCTGAATACACAGATAAGTAAAATTTAGTGGGAAGGTTCACTCGCTAAAAAAAAAAAGTAACAAGTGGGCTAAATGTAGCAGCAGGTACTAGGAGGTGTAAATGCAGCAATGCAGTTTGCATGTTCTGGGAATGCTCAACAGGGAGAGTTCGAAAGAAGGGGAAGGACATTCTAAGTATAAGGAAGACAAATGAAGACTTGTGGAGATAAGCTAGTGCATGGTTGAGCTGGATATGGTGGTACAGGCTTGTAATCTCAGCTACTGGAGAGGGTGAGCTAGGAGGATGGCAAGTTCAAAGCCAGTCTGGGCAATTTAGCAGGATCCTGTCTTGAAATAAAATAAAAAGAGCTGAGGATGTAGCTCAGAGGTAGAGCATCCTGGGTTCAATCCCCAGTACTGGGAAAAAAAAAATCACAAAGACAGTGCATGGTACAATCAGGAAACATTAAGTGATTTGATGAGTCTGGAATGGGGGAGCAGATAGGATTTGTGATGTCAGTGAACTGGAGAAATATGGCAGCTGGATCCTGGTGGATGCTGTCACATGCTAAAGAATTTGGACTTCATCCTGTGGCAGTGGAGATCCACTAAGGGTCTGTTACAGAGAGGAATAACGTGAGTGTGTTTAAGTTTTAGGAGGCTCCTTCTACCAGCATCGTGGGCAAAGAGATAAAATGCCAGAGAAAAGGCTAGAAACAGAACACCCTCCATACCCTAGGCACTTAGTATCAGTTTTAGAATGTGTTTTTCTGCACCCCTACCTGCTTGAGAATAAAGGTAAGATATTTCAGCTCAAGGGTAACTGTGATTACAGGAGATAAAAGAAGGTTTCCTTCCTAAGCTGACAGATATAAAGCAGGGGCAATGCTGTTGTCAGCTTATACCCAGCTAATTAGGTAAGCAGCTTAACTCTGTGGACTACAGTTGCCTAAGGGACAGGACTAAATTATTTCCACTCTCAATCTGCGCTTGGCAGAAGCCTCTTTAGCTCTAAACTCATTTGCAAACAGAGAGAAACAGGAAAAGTTAGAAACCAAATTCCAAATAAAATGACTGCTATGTGATTCTTGATTCTTGAGACCTGGTTAGTAGCCAAGACACAAGGAGTAGTGAAAACATTTCCCTTCCACTGTCCTGTAGGTGTCTGGGTACCACAATTCTGTGAACTGCTGATTTCACTTGGAGCAATCCTAGAAGATATGTCTATTTGTAAATTTTTATTGGCTGCTGTTTTGATTTAGGGCAGCTGAATGATATTAAAGTTCACCTTTGATTTTCAAAGTATTTTCTATAATTTGGCAAATATAGAACAATTTCTCCGAATTGGAATATTTGGATAAAAAAAGGAATGCCAAGGATCATGGTGAAATGGAGCCCTGATTGTTCTTGGTGGCTCTAATGAAATAAGGCACTTCAGTGGTGCCTTTGCCTCCAGGAGGATGTGAAAACAAAAGCAGTGGAACACACTGTCCTGTGCTGGGGATGCTCACTGTCTTTGTGGTAACAAATCTGAGTGGACATGGTCCCAGGCCAGGTGGGAGATGGGTGAAACAGAGAGGTTAAGCAATGTGCCCAAGGTCACACAGGTTCACACTAAGCGTCTCATTCCAGGGACCACAATGTGATTCTGATAAATGTTTTGGGAGAAGGCCTGCAATTTCTGTTGTCGGTCAGAAGGTGGTTTGGGATCTGAGTTAAGACTCATCACACACTCTGTGGATAATGATTGTGTAGACAGAGTCTTCCATTTTGAATTGACTCTGCCAGAGATGGTTTCACAGGTCAACACTGGGTTGAGTCTAAGCTGGAGACTGTGGGGACCCAAGCGAGGTGGGTGAAGTGGGCACTGCCCTGTGTGGACTGTGTTGTGAGTCCCACCTTGTTGAGGAGGTGAAGCAGGGCTTCCCGCAGGCAACTGTGCCTCATGTAGAAGCTGATGATGGCCAGGTTAGTGCTATAGTTATGCAGGTAGAAGAGGCATTCTTGGTAGTAGGTGTTGTTCATGATCTTCCCTTCAGAAAACACCTCCAGGGAGAGGGTCTGGGTCCGAAGGGTAGCTTCCAGTTCCCTCAAGGTGGCAAAGTAATCATCATCTTGCTGACAGGAAAGGAGAGAGTGCAACAGAAAAACCGAACTCAGTAAGTTCTCAGTAGCCACGGAAACAGTGCTCTCAAAGTCTATTTAACATGGGAAAATGCTGACTCTCCAGGTTTAAGAGTGCAAAAATAGAATCCAAAATTCTATATAATACTGGTACAACTTAAATTTCATTCAAAAATATAACAAAAAATTTACCAACTTTTTTTTTTTTTTTTTTGAAATGGGGTCTACATTGCTTAGGTTGGCCCTGAACTCCATGGCTCCAATAATTCTCCTACCTCAGCCTTCTGAATAGCTGGGGCTACAGGTGCCTGCCAAAATCTTAATACTAATTAATCTGGACATGAGATTATACATGATTTTTATGCTTATTTATTTATTTATTTTTAAAGAGAGAGGGACAGTGAGAAAGACAGAAAGAGAGAAACAACTTTATTTAGTTTTTCACATGGCTTTAGTTGCTCCAACACTTAGTTGTGTACGTGGAGCTGGGGTTTGAACCCGGGTCCTCGTGCTTGCCAGGCAAGCACCGAAACCGCTGAGCCACCGTTCCAGTCCCATGATTTTTACTTTTTAAAAAGTCCTGTAGTTTGCTTTTCTTAAAAAAAAAAAAAAAGTGACTATGCATTACTTATATAACCATAGTTCCTTATCTAATATGCAGTGAGAGGAAATAAGATATCAACCTGGCAGGGTCTAGCCAGGACCGACGCTGTCAGCACAATCTAAGCTGACCCTTTGCTTCAGTTCTTACTGTTCCTGGCTTCCCTCCTGCTTTGCTTACCAAGGAAATGAGGGGCCTCACGGTGGACTCCAGGAATTCAACCACATCCTGTACCAGCCTTGAACCATGACTCAGCTGATTGAGGTCAAAAGGGGCCTTCAGACAGCGACTGAACTTCTCCCGTGCAGCAGTGAGGTTCCCAGCTTTGAGGCAGGCCATGCCCCAAGCATGCCACGCCCCGGTGGAATCAAGCCCAGTCTTTGTGGAGACCTGCAGGAAAAATTGCTCCTTTTGGTGAGAGGTGCTGCATACTTCCAGACCTCAGGGTCTCCCAATGGCCAACCACCTTCCCCGCACTCTCCCTGCCATTACTCCCAGGCTGGCATGCTCTGATGTTGGTCATGCCCTGGATACTTCCCCATGGTCAAGACAGCTGGGAGGTGGCAAGACTGCCTGCAAGGCTAGGCAAAGGCAATTTGTTACGGTGGTGGAGAAATAAGCTTCGTCTTTGGCTCACCTCAACACCCAGTTGGTAGTACTCTGCTTCAAGAAGCTGGTTCCTTAGTCTGGTTACTGCAGCTGGCTGCAAGATCTGATCTAGAGATGGCACGTGGCGGTAGGCAGCAGCAACTAAAATATTCAGTACATCTACCTTACTGATGTAACTACAGGAGGAAAAAAGCATGGTAATGAGGTTGCAGAGTCTTGCTAAGAGGAGCTGCTGCTTAAAGGTTTTCTATTTCATTGTCAGTGTGAAATGTGATAAGAATTGAGAGATATACAGTATGGACACTATAAGTGAAGGTTCTGGATCAGTTTCTTTGAACCCCAGCTCTGTGATCTGGGGCAACTTAGTTAACCTTTCTGTACCTCAACTAACTCATCTGTAAAATGGGTACAATAACAGGCATTTTTAAGGATATAATGAAATATCCAATGTGAAAGATCGTGTCTGGAACTTTTTTTAGCACTCATTGAATGATCACTTTTAATGTTTAAAATAGGGATGCTCAGGGTTTATATTTGAGACAAGGCCTTTATATCAAGTACTGGGGGCTCACAAGTTACCCATTTGCTTTTCTGTACTTTGGAACCCTGCTAGCTTGGGAGATGGTGGTATCAATGACCTGTATTCCTGGTTAGTACAGAAGTCACATGACTACCATTTCCTGGAGGTGCTGCTGGACACAGGTATCCTGGCCCTTTCAGTGTAATTTCTGGGACTTGACATTCTTTCCCAGGACTGCCTTCTGTGACCTCACTCCTGACATGCAAGGACTGGAAAAATCTTACGGAGACAGTGAGCCTGGAGGGCTGGACCATTCTGTCTGGTGTTGACTGAAATAAGCCCACACCTACAGTTTCTGAATCTTGTCCCATAAGTCCAGCAAAAAACTTGCAGATCCTGACTTTTTCACTGAAAGAGATTCTGTATATCAGTGAATTATTCTTCACACCTTGTAGGGATGGGAAAGGGAAAAAGTACAGTGTGAAAAAGCAGATTTGGGACTGTAATATGTAAGTACATTTGGAAAATGAAAACATTTGAAAAAGATGATATGAATTTAAAAAAAAATATTTATTTATTTTTTTGGTTTGTTTGTTGGAAACAGGAGCATACTCTGCAAACCAAGAGTATTTATGGCAGCTTACAGATGAATCTCCTCTCCTTTTAAAGGGGCACCAAGGCAAAAGTTCTCTACGAGTTTATCTGAATATAGGGAGGGGAGAAAGGTGCGATTTGAGACCAGGGAAGCACAAGACACGTTGGGGTGGGTGAGAACCCTACTGACCTACTGAATCCTTCCTTTATTTCTTCTGCCCTCAGCCTAAAGTGATTATTTCCTCCATCTATATTAGATTTCAAAGGACATATAGGACTTGAAGTTACACTTGTTTTCCCTCCCGAAGTATTGTTCTGTTCTTTCTTCTTCTTCTTTTTTCTTTTTAATGATGCCAGGTATTGAACTAGGGTCTCAAAAGTGCTAGGCAAGTGCTCTACTACTGAGTTACAGCCCCCCCCCCTTTTTTTTAATAAGTAGATTTGATCTCATGTAATCATAAATATTCGAGATATGTTTGGATATATTTTCATTTTTGTCTTAAACCTTTTTCCATGTTTCTTTTGTTTTCTAACTTTTATTTCATGAAGAGGATTCTGGTTCCCCCCCTATACTTCCACTCTTTCAGTAATTTGATAGATTTTTGGTTATTTTCATGGTTATTACTGGTGTGTATGCGTGTGTGTGTGTGTTGACCTAGGGCCTTGCGCATGCTACGCAAGGGCCTGCCACTGAGCTGCACCCCCAGCCCTTCTTGTTTGTTTTACTGCCTCAACATAAAAGACCTCTTTTACATTTCTCTCTACTTCTGTCCAACCTCCCTCTGATTTTTCTCAACATTCTGTTTCTTCTTCTTTTTCTTTTTTTAAAGAGAGAGGGAGAGAGGGTAGAGAGAGGGAAAGGTAGAATCAATTTTGTTTATTTTTTCATCTGGCCATTGTTTCTCTGACACTTTGTTGCGTATGTGGTGCTGGGGTTTGAATCTGGGTCCTTGTGCATTCCAGGCAAGCACTCCAACTGTTAAGTCACTGCTCCAGCCCCAACCTTCTGGTTTTTAATGGAAGCAATAATAATAAATTTTTTATAGTAAATGTACCAGGCTAATTTTTTAGCCCTTGATGGGATGATCTCATTTTATCCTTTTAACAATCCTATGAGATAAATGCTATTATAATTTTCATTTTATAGAGGAGGAACTGAGGCCAGAGGGGTTAGCAGACTTGTGTGAAGATAGGGAGCTAGGTGGTGGTAGAGCATGGGTATGCACTCTGAGCAAGTGTCATCCTAAATCTGGTTAGGACTGATGCTGGGAAGAGGAGACTTGAGTCATGCATCTGGGTGGATGAGTGTGGAATTATTTTCATTGTCAAATTAATGAATGGAGTCAAAGCAGGTTGTGCAGGAACCCGAGGGCGGCCTGGTCACACCTTTTCCATGGATTCTTCTACTTTATGACTCAGATTGGCACAGTGATATAGGAATTAGTCACTTCCCAAGGTGCTTTTATGGATCTATTATCCAGAACTCCCTGCAGTCACAGTCAAGGTTGGGGTGGAGTTCTGCATAAGGTTAACCACTGGACATTTGGGGGAGGACACGTTTCCTTTAAAAGCCAGAAAGTTCCAGACACTAAAGGTGCTTTCCCTACATGATTTTAATTACAAATTCACCAGTGGAAGTCTTTACTTCCTTTCTGATGGGGTATAGGTAGAGAAACTCTGCTTTAAGGATACACTCTGGGAAAGAGAAGCACCGAGAATGATAAACAGGGTGCGAAGTCCACTTGTGCTCAGGTAATAGTAGTTCATCAACATCAAAGTGATGTTGATGCAAGTATTGCAGCGCATCGTCAGAGGATGTGGAGGTGAAAAATCATAGTAATGTGTCAAAAAGAGCAGATAAAAACTGCCCCCATGTAACAGAATGGTGACTCATACATACCTGTCACAAAGAGCCAAGTCCTGGCTTTGGCCTGCCTTCACGAACATCATCTTGGCACTGAAGAGCAGATGCTTCATGATGTCTATGAGCAGCCCTGCATCCACCTCTGGGTTGGTGAGGCCCTTGGACAGCCTGCAGCAGTGCTCGATCAGCTGGTGGCCGCAGGCAATGCTGTCCCGGTGTAGATTCAGGATGGCAATGCATAAGGAGGCGCTGGGGGCCTGGTGGCAGAGGAAGAAGGGAGACACACTCAGTAAGTTCAGGGACCAATTACAGCTGAATGGCAGAAATCATCCTTCCCTTTTCAAAAGGTTGAAAAACCCTGAAAGAAAGAGCCAGAAGTTCTACTGTAAAGCAGAAGGATCTAATTTCAGATGTTCTTAGTGGTATGGCCAAAGCTCTGGCTGCTAGGTTTTGTCACCTTATAGGGAAGAAGGCAGTTACGCTCACCTAATACCTACTTCTTGAAAATGTCCCTGGTCTCATCCTTTTTCTGACCCACTAATGCATTGTTCCTCATTGCTTGCTTGCTGACCAACTTGAGGAGTCTCTGCTTCAAACCAGGAACAGGCTGCTGCTAAATTAGCATTCCTAAAGCCTCACTGGAAATCTTTCCTAGGTCCCTGACACCTACTCTCTTCTTTCTGCAGAATTCATAGCTTTGTATGTAAATAGCTCTTCTCAAGCCGACCTTCCACTTCCTATCTACATTTTTTTTTAAAGAGGGGGCAGAGGGGCTGGAGCGGTGGCTTGGTGGTTATGGCGCTTGCCCAGCAAGCATAAGTACACGGGTTCAAGCCCCAGCACCCACGTATACAACTAAGTGTCAGAGCAATGAAAGCCATGTGAAAAACTCAATAAAAATTGATTTTCTCTCTCTCTCATTGTCCTTCTCTCTTAAAAAAAAAAAAAAAAAGAAAAGAAAAAGAAAAAAGAGGGGGCAGGGCAAGAGAGAGGGGTAAACAGAGAGAGAGAGAATGAATTTTATTTATTTTTTCATCTGGCCTTTGTTTCTCTAACGCTTAGTTGTGTACGTGGTGCTGGGGTTCAACCTGGGTCCTCGCGCATGCCAGGCAAGAGCTCTAACACCCCTGAGCCATTGCTCCAGCCCCGCTATCTACACTCTAAACTTCCAACTCCCCAATATTGCCCTGCAGTGTTTGCTCAGACATTTTGGTTTTGCACTGTCCTTCCTCCATCCTCACTCTCCTTTCCGTCCTCAAAGTTCTCTTTGTCATACTCAACCCTCTCCAAGGCTCATCTTGACGGCCAGCTCTTCGATGAAGCCTTTCCTGGTCTCCTCCTGAGCACTTCCTGAGATGTTCCTCATCCTCTGCTTTAACTGGTCTACTTGTCTTAGCTCCTGCAGTATTTTACAGTAAGCGAGTGAAGGCCTGGCTGTGTTCAGCCACTTCGTAGCTGCTGCCATGCTGTTACACATCATAAAGAAACTTCAGCAACCACTACATTTTATTGCTATTACCTGCTCATAGTAAAATTCACTCCGCACCAGCTCATTTTCCTCCTCGTTCAGACTCAAAATCCATTCCACCTCAGTTGCTTTGGGGACTTTCACCACAGCTGAATATGGAGGGCTTTCACTCTTAGAGCTGTCCGGCACTGAGAAGAGAATTGTCAATCATGTGTCAGTCACTGGTTGGCAGTTCAGCTAGCCCACTCCAAAAAGCTGGGGTGAGCTGCAGGCAAAATACCTGCCTGCTACCTGACGCTCTGCTCTCTGCTTGGACCCTTTTGATTCCTTTATGATAGCTCTTTGGGCTCGGCAAACCTCCACACTCCTTGATTTGTCACTGTTTGTTATACAACTCTGTTGCCTCACATGAGAAAGCCTAAAAGGTGCACCGTTCCCACACAGATGGCTGAGCCACTGGATATTCTAAAAACAACTTACTGTGGACGGCTACCGACCAAACTGTTAACAGTGACTGCCCGAGGGGAAAGAGGGAATCTTGGGTGGTAGGATGGTGCTGGAGCAAAATTGGGGGAGAAATAATCTATGAAAAGATCAGGGCTAAATTTGTTGGTTGCTAACCTTCTCAATGTTGAAAGCGGATGGGCCCATGAGATAGGTTAACATGATAAACTTCAAGGGAAACAGACCAAAAATTGATAGAAAGGTCAAGAATTTTCTTTGGCAAACAAGCTGGACTGAGTTGCCAAGTGTATCAGCTGTAGCACATAGACTGAAGCCAGGGCCAAGTTGAGTACATGAATAGTCACAAGCAATGTGATTAGGCCTTACCTTCTAATTGACCTGGATTCTCCTCTGGTGTACTGGAAACAGAAAGAAAAATTAAATGCCTGAATCATTCCTTCTGTTTTGAGCTTAGTGTATAGCATTGACATTTACTCTGTTACTCAAGTGAGATATAAGGGAATCATCTATAACCCTTCTCTCTCTCACCTCTTGCAGCCAATTTTTCATCTTTATTTATTTATTTATTTTAAAGAGAGGAACAGTGAGAGAGAATTTTTTTTTTTTTAAAGAGAGAGGGACAGTGTGTGTAAGAGAGAATCAACTTTATTTTAGTGTTTCATGTGGCTTTCGTTGCTCCATTGTGTACGTGGTGCTGGGGTTTGAACTTGCATACTTGCGCATGCGATGCAAGCGCCGTAACCACTGAGCCACTACTACAGCCTGAGAATCAATTTTATTTAGTTTTTCATGTGGTTTTTGTTGCTCTGACATTTTGTTGTGTATTTGGTGCTGGGGTTTGAACCTGCATCCTTGCACATGCCAGGCAAATGCCACCATAACTGCTGAGCCCCCAATCCAGCCCCCAATCTTTCATCTTGTCCTCTCCATTTCACCTCCTAAACATCATTTTAAATGTTGCTATTTCACTTTCTCCCTTCCTCAGTGAGGGCCCTCATCATTTACCACTAGAGTCTGAAATAGCTTTCCCATCGGTCTCTTTGATTTTGTCCACCTATTCTTTACTTTGCAGCCATAACAAGCTTTAAAAAAAATGCAAATCTGGTCATATTTTGCTCCTGCTTAAAATCCTCCAGAAAGCCGGGCACAATGGCACATGCCTGTAATCCCCGCAACTTGGAAGGCTGCATTAGGATGACTGCAAGTTTGAGGCCAGCCTCAACAATTTAGCAAGACATTGCCTCAAAATACAAAAGAGTTAGGGGCTGGAGTGGTGGCTCAATGGTAGAGCACTTGCCTGACATGTGTGAGTACCTGGGTGTGAACCCCAGCACTACATGCACGACTAAGTGTTAGAAAGACAAAGCCAGATGAAAAATTAAACAAAATTGATTCTGTCTCTCTTTCTCTTAAAAAATATACATGAGCTGGAGTGGTGGCTCAGCAGATACGGTGCCTGCCTGGCACGCTTGAGAACCCAGGTTCAAACCCCAGCACTACGTACACAACGAAGTCTCAGAGCAACAAAGGCCACATGAAAAACGAAATAAAATTGATTCTCTCTCTCTCTCTCTCTCACTGTCCCTCTCTCTTAAAAAAAAAAAAAGGGTTAGAAGTAGCTCAGTGGTAAAGCACCCCTGGATTCAAACCCTAGTACAAAAAAAAAAAATCCTTTAGTAGCTTCTCAGCGTAAGCATCATCTATATTCATAATTATGTGGACAAAGCCCTTTATAACTTGGCCTAGCTACCTCTGGGGGCCATCTGCCATTCATGACCTGTGCTGGAGTGGTTGCTCAATGGTACAGCACTTGCCTGACACAGAAGCACAAAAGTCCTTCCTGTTCTGCCACTAGTGCTGGTCAAATTCTGCTGGTGCAACCAACCACTAAGTCCCAATGCCACAAGTCAGAGCTCAAGTCTATCATGGTAACAAGGAGCCTGCTACTCCACTGCAGTCTGTGATACCAGAGAGCAAGCCCCAAGTCTGTGCCATTGTTTAAGTCCTCTCAATTCAGCTACCACTTGTTAAGTCCAGTGTCCACTGGCCAGAACCCTAGCCCTTCACTTACCTATTTATGGTTCATCAAATAATCTGCATTTTCTCCTGTCTCTGCCTTTGCAGTTGTTACCCACCCTGAGCATGATCTTTTTTGGGCTTTTTTCCATACTAACTTCTCATTCTCTAAGGGTCACTTCTAGGAAACCCTTCTGATCATCTGGGCTGAGCTGTGCACGCCACCATGACTCACAGAGTTCAATGCTCCTTACTTAACCAATCACCTCATGGTGCTTTTTTTGTCCATCTTTCCAATAAAATGGGGGCTAATTCAGGGCAAAGTGATTACTGCTGAATGATTGTGGGTGAAAGAATCCCCACCACCAATTAACCTCTGACTTTAAATCCTAGCAGAATCAAGTGTAGGTAATTCCCACACCAAAGGGAAAGAGACAGTGGCATGTCAGAGTCACAGAAGCATGGTGCATCTTCTTTCCTATGTAATCAATAATCATTGTGGTAAATAATAATCAAAAATGTTCATATTAAAACAAACACAAAAATGCTATTTAGCAGAATGTGGAATCCAAATCTGATATATAAAACATGGACAAGTCAAAGTAATTTTGCTTCTGGATATTTGATTTGGCCCATGTTCACAGTGCTCTAGGAGTCTTGGTTTCATGCTCCTTTGTTATCAGAAGTAGTGGAAAAACCGAGCAATCTTGAGCCAGTAAACATGGTCTTAATCTGTCTTGCCACAGTATGATCTGTGTTTGAAATTTATCTGCAGGTGAACTATTGTGTGGGAAAGTGTAAGTGTGTAAAAAGCCAGGATTAGAGCTGATACAGGTGATACCCAAATACCCAGCAGATGTGGACATTCCTTCTGAGTCCAGCTGAAGCCAGAGTGGGCCTAAAACAGGTGAGGGGTTGAAGAAAGATCAGTGGCCTCAATCTGGGGAGGGCTGAGAAGCCAAGTGTCCTGATTTCAGAGAGAACACTGCCTTCTCTCATCACTCCCTCCTCTCTGACCAAGATCAGTCTACAGACATTTCACTGTAGAGTTAATGGTATTGCATTGAGAATGTTAAATTGAACATTTCTGGAAGTGTTCCAGATCTGAAATATTCTTTACAAGGAGACTCCTAGAAGTGTAAGGACCTGGGGGAGGGTGCAGGGGTCAATATCAGCATTAGTCCCCCTGCAGGACACTCACTCTTGGTTGTAGTAATTGTAGCACTGGTCACACACACGGGTAGGGTTCTCTCTGCAGCCTTCTACCACCATTTTCTTACTGGAGCAGGAACCGCACACTAGCCGGCCACAGCGGCGACAATGATGACGCCTGTTAAACTGAGGAAGGCCATTGGGATGGAAGAGGGAAGCAGCTGAAGTGAGACTGCAGTCAATACATTTATACTTGGTTTAGTCACCTGTGGCTTATTAAGAACACTGGGTGCTTGGGCCTGTATCGAAAACAAATACACTAGTCCCTGCCCTAAAAAAGCTGCCATTTTAAGACATCAGCTGATAGGCAAAGGTTCCAAGTCATGCAGTTTTGCAATCAATAGCTCCTGCCAAGTTTTACTGGTGTATGGAGGCAATATGTGGAGACACAGCAAAAAGTCTGAGAAAGTGACTTTCAAAGGCAGTGAGGATTACATTTCTACACAGTACTGATGATGATGAAAAAGGATCCTTTTCCCATATGTTTTTACAAGTGTGGCCTCATTTTATTATGAGGCTGAAGGACATCTTACACCTCTTTTACAGATGAACGAGAAACGGACCTAGGGAAATCGCATCATCATCATTTTCATTCACATTGAGTTAATCTTCCAGGCAGATACTATCCTAAATTTAGTACTATTTATTGTTGTATTTAGTCCAAACAGCTCCATAAGTCAATTAATATATCACCCCTAATTTACAAGTGAGTGCTGAAAAAGTTTATAGTCACATTGGTATTAGGAGGCAGATCTGGGAACCAGGCTCCCTTTTTTCTGATCCACCACCCGGTCACTAGTTGCATTGTGAGGGACATGGGAGCCAAAAACAAGATCTCCTGACACAGGCTGACTCTTCCTACCTCTTCTATCTCATGAAACTGGCAAAGATTTTAGAGTTTAAGGCTATTTCGAGAATGTCTAATGCCGACTGAATCCAGAAAATACACTGGTCAGGTCAAAGGTGAATTCAAAGTCCTAAGTCTGGCAGTTCAGAAAACTCCACTGTCCTCCTGGAGACAGAAGGTGTCTATGAACTCAGGCTCCTGACCTGGAGCTTTCCTTCTATTCTCTGCAGTGACACTGAGGCCCAGCTCCACTCACCATCGTGAAGTGTTCCCTGCGGCAGACCATGCAGACGCTTCCACTCTCATCGGGTACCCACTCGTGCCTGGCAGGGGGTATTGCTGGTGGCACAAATTCCAGCAGGGGCTGACTCTGAGGGAGACTCCTCTTCCGTGGACTGGGGGATTGTACAATGGGAATGCCTGGGAGCCAGAGGGTAAAAATGTGATCAATGTTCCAGTTCATAATTTAGAAGGAAGAACAGAATTTCACCATTTTACAGAACCCTGATGAAATAAAAGATGCCATTAATGACTAAAGATGGCTGCTTGTTTCACAAAAGAGAGAGAATGGAACCCTGTGTGCCTCCTGTTGTAAATGTACAGCAAAACTTAACAATTGTCACTAAAAATATGTCTGACTCAAGACAAGCTTCTAGATCTAATCACCAGCATGCTAGATATTCAGGGAATGGAGACCCAGATGGCCACCATGAGGCAACCAGCAAAATCTAGCATGTGGGTGGCTCTATGGGACAAATGAGCCAATTTGCCCCCCAAATAAAAGAGAAGTGGGGTAATAAAAAAGAAAAGAGATGGGGGGGATCTATTGTTAGAAAAGACTTAAAAGAGATATTTTAGCTAAATGTCATGTGTGGACATTATTTAGATCTTGACTGTAGAAAAACCAACTGTAAAAAAGTGCTTATGAGACAACGGGAAATTTGAATATTGACTGGATAGCTGGGTAAAAATAAGGAGTCATTATAAATTTGTTTTTAGGCATGATAATGGTGTTTGTTTTATGAAAATCCTTACCTTTTAGAAATTTACTGACATTAGATGGATAGATTAAGAAACTGTGGGGTGTATATATATATAGATATATATACACATACACACAATGGGGTTCTACTCAGTTACTAAAAAGAATGAAATTATGGCATTTGTGGGTAAATGGACAGAAATGGAGAATATCATGCTAAGTGAAATTAGCCAAACTCAGAAACTCAAAGGTTGAATGCTTTTTGTCATATGTGGAAGCTGGAGTAAAATAAAGGAAAGGGGAAGGGAAGGATAAGAGTACACAAAGAAACATTCAGATAGAAATTAATAGATGAGCGAAAGGAAGTCTACTTAGAAGAGTAGAGGAAAGAGAAGGGAAATGTGAGGAAGAACAGGAGGGAAAAGAGGGGTGGTAAAGGGGGAATAAAAACTGGGAAAAAAATCAAAGGGAGATGAGTAGAAGAAACAGATCAAGGAGAGAGAGGATGTGAGGGAGGAGGGAGGTATTGCTGAGGGATGTTGGTCGAATTATACTGTTATATTGTGTTCATGTATGAACACATAACAACAAATCTCATTATTATATACATATACAATGCACCAATAAAAATGTAGAAAAAAAAGAAATTTGTACTGAAATACTTAAGAATGAAATGATATACTTGGGATTTGCTTCAAGATAATCCAGTAGGAGGATGGCAGTCATAGATGACACAAGAATGGCAATGACAGGAGGATAATTATTGTAGCCAGATGATCAGCAGGCAAGGTTTAATTATATTTTTTCTTTTTTCCATACAAAAAACTTAAACAGACATACACAACCCAAAGCTGCTCAGGCTGCCTTATGCAGATGAATGAAGCTGCTCAGAGACCTGAAAGTCTAGTTCTTCCCCCTGCTGGTTATTGGAAAGCATGGCACATTCTCCAAGAATGGCCAGGAAATGCCAGTCTTTGATTTATGGTATCTAAGATTCCTTGTTACCTAGCAGAACAATTTTGGCTGGTCACAGAAAAAGAGAACTGAAAAACACTAACTTCTAGCAGCACCTAGAAGAGACTCCTGGTGTTTTCTCCTGTAACCATGTTGAGCTTTTTTTGAGTCTAGGCCATTGTGCAGGTGCCGGAGACTGCGAAGAGGGGGTGGTGAAAAGGGTGACCAAGACAGGGCTGAGGTCAAGGGATCTGCTCCCTACGAGAGTAATAGAATTTAACTGGGGACTAAATACAGTTGATTCTGCAGTGCTTTCAGTCATTCATGGAGACACAGAGCAGTGAAAATTTCGAGTCTCTCAGCACTCAAGTTCTCATTTGAGGCTGAACAAAATGATGCCCTTTCCTTTGTTTCAGCTTTGATGAAGTGAAGATTGGAGGATAGGAACAGCACAGGGCAGTGCTGGGTAGAGTAAGAAGCTCTGGTTCTGAGGCCAGATGGATGGAGTTTGAATTCCAACTCTGGCACCTGTTAGTCACTTCTGAACCTCTTTCTTTTCTGTAAAATAAAGAAAGTAAAATCTACTAGGATGCATTATGTTTAGGATTGAAGAATATAATTTCTGTGAGGGGTGTGTGTATGTGTGTGTGTGCGCGCGCACGTGCGCGTGCATATCTTTCCCTTTGGAACAATCCAGGATTCACTAATTTAATGTTTGCAGATTTCAGAGACATTATTATTGCAAACGAGACCCAACTGTGTGTTGAATCTTCTGGGATATACACAGTTGAAATGAATTATGAAAAAATAATGTAAGTGTAAATGAAGAAAGAGAGAAAAGAATCAGACAGCAGACTAAGGCAGCACTGAGCTGTGAAATGGGCAATTCTCAGAACCAATCCTTACCGGGAGCGGCAGCGGCACAGAGCTCTGCTGATGATGATCTGGACAGGGTCTCAGGATCTGAAGCCTGGACAATTTCCTGGAGGACAGACTCTGTCGAGAGGGAAAATGCTGACAAAATATCGGTCTATCCTTAGGCATCTTTATTCACTGTGCTAGGCATTTAGTTCAAAGCTCTGTTGGCTTCACTGATTGTTACACTACAATTCCACTATGTATGAGTGGAATGACAGAGGTACTTCTAAGCTAAGAGTTACATGTTTCTTCTCAAAAATCAAGCTATGTTTAGGCACAAGAGAAAATGGAGCAAACACTAGGATTTTACAAAATAAATCTAAAAACACCCAGAAGGAAGCAGAAGACACTTAAATGATTCACGTGCAGGGTAGAGAATAAGAAAGAGCTGTCTGGGGACATCACTCCATACTTTTTTTTCCTTCGTTCTAGAAGAGGCCGAGTCAGCTCAAATACAAGTGATATCTATGTGACTCTGGGAATAAAACATCTCCATAAGAAATCATGGCCCTTAAGTGCCCAGACAGATGCTAGTTCCAGCATATTTGGTGCCCCTGATCTTTGTTACTATGCATGCTGTGGTTTTCAACCACACTTGAATTCGGGCTATTCTCTTACTTTCTCTAAGGCCAAGATTCCTCCTATATAATAAAGAACTCTGGGGCTGGAGTGGTGGCTCAGTGGTTGGAGCACTTGCCTGGCATGCACAAGGACCCAGGTTCAAACCCCAGCACCACAGACACAACTAAGTGTTGGAGAAACAAAGGCCATATGAAAAAACAAAAAAATCTTTCTCTCTCTCCCTCTAAAAAACTTTTTTTTTTTAAAGTAGCCCTCCCTCCTGACTTATATTCCTTTCACTCTCAAATCCAAAATAATGAAAAAGAAGAAAATTAAAACCAAGAATGTAGCCTGGTGTTTCTTCTTCCATGTTGAATTGTCATCTAGGATGCTGGCAGTTACCTGATCGTTTCTCTCTCAGAGGGTACGGGAAGTCCAGGGCTTTCCCTGCATATCTGGAAAGCAGTGAGTCAACCTCCTCCATGGTGAAGCCAGTCTCTTGCCTGGTCAGCAGTTGATGCAGGGTCTGCACAGCCACAGTGGCCCAATCCACTTTCATGTTCATCAGCAGCTGTTCCAGCATGAGCAGGGGACTGCAGGACAAATGGGAATAGCTGGCCCGGTGTTGCTCAGGCAGGGTCAGCAGTACCTGTTTATGAGGGAGATCCACAGAGTAAAGAAAACAGTACACAAATTTCAGAAGAAACTCAAAGATTTTTACTGGGCCAAGGAAAGGTGCCAGAGGCCAAAAGACCCACACAATATTATTGCAACAGGCCAGGAGTCTTTCAGGAAGCAAGGCTGAACTCCCATCTAAACCCTCCAGATGTTAATTGAGAAATGCTTCAAGTACCTTCACCTACATAAGGGGTCAGTAATCCTTTTCGATAAAGGAAGGGTACAATAGTAAATCCTTTAATTCTTAGGATTCATAAAATTATTCAACTCCTCCAACATAGCACAAAAGTAATCATAGGCAAATATGTAAAAATGAGTGATGTACCTATGTGCCAATAAAACTTAATTTACAAAAACAAGCTAAGGACTAGATTTGATAGGTTGTGATTTGCTGACCCTTGGCCTAGACCCTCTAGATATGGCTGAGCTCTTCCCAGTCCTCAATGCCACCATTCTGTCTATGTGAGGCTTTACTTAGAAGGAATGATATAACGTGAAGTTAGCAGGCTGCCTAAACCCAGCACTTCCCATGTTATAGGTAAATGATGAATCCATTCTCCCTTTAGAGGTCATGATCGCTAGGTTTGAAATGGGTTCACTGGTTCTGTTCTGCCCATTGCCAATATTTAAAGTTTTCCCCACTTAGGTACAGTGAATCAAAAAGAAAAAAAACCAAAAGGTTTATTTTCTTAGGGGCAGTCATTATATTCATGGCTCTCCTGGTCTTTTTCTATTTGTGGGGCAGTATATACAATAGCTAATCAGAATAATTACAAGAGTGCCAGAGGATCATCTCTCTCCCCAATCCCTCCTTCACTGAATTATTTTTTTAGCTATAATCTCTTTGATTAGTATCTCCAAGTTTATACAGCAAAGGTAAAGACCTATGGTCTCAGCTAATTAGGAAGACAGAACCCTTTTCCATTAGTACAGAACAGTTTTTCAAGTAGTAGTTTTAAGTCCTTACATCAGAACCCTCAAGACCAGCCATCTGAAGATCATTTGTATTTTTTTTTTCTTTAAAGAGAGAAGGTGGGTAGGGAGAGAGAGAGAGAGAAAGAAAGAGAGAATGAATTTTATTTATTTTTTCATTTGGCCTTTGCTTTTCTGGCAGTTGTGCAGGTGGTCTGGGGTTTGAACCCAGGTCCTCACGCATGCCAGGCAAGCACTAAACCATTGAGTCACTACTCCAGCCCCATCATCAGTTTTAAGTGATCTGAAATGGAAGGCAATTACTGGTACTTTTAAAAAGTTCAGATTATAATAAATGTCAGAACTGAGACAGGTAGAAGGTGCCACAAAAAGCCTAAGAACAACTTGAGGGGATCAAGTAAAATTCTCTTTGAAGTCAGGGCATTATGACAAGTTCCAGTAGACTTGACTAGGATATGGTGGGAAGCTGGGTTCAGTTTTTTTTTGGTTTTTTTTTTTTTTGGTTCCAAGGATTGAACCCAGGGGTGCTTAGTCACTGAGCCACATTCCCGACCTGTTTTTATTTATTATTTTTGAGATGGGATCTTGCTAAGCTATGTAGCACCTCGCTAAGTTGCAATCTTCTTGCCTCAGTCTCCTGAATCATTGGGATTATAGGTGAGTGCCACTGCACCTGGGTGGGCTAAGATTCTATATGGCACAGGCCAAGACTGGCAGCTGTCTGCAGAAAAGCCATTGAGAGGCAGATTCTGAAGGGAGAGTAGGGCCAGCATTCACCTTTCAGTCAGCGTTCCTAAATTCCCTTTATCCTTACCTTGGATCCCATGTACAGTGCCTGGATTTCACAGTGTCGGACATTGGTCAGTTGTCCATAGAAGTGAGTGTTGAGGTAGTTAGCCAAGAAGTGTGAAGTGGCCAAGCTAGGGTGCTGGTCAAGGGACTGCTCTGTGACTTCAAGGCACATGGTGGGGTCAGGGATTCTCTTCAGGAGCTGTTGAAGGAGAGGGTAGTGGAAGAAGGTGAGGACTGCTGAAGAACTCTCAGGCCAGTGTTGTTTGGTTGAGAAAGGAATATTTAGGTTTTTCATTCTGGGCTAATCCTTTCTCCACACTCATTTTTCACCACCGCCATAGCTTCATGAATGAGCTATGGCTTTACAGGACCAGAGTTCAGCAGAATCCTGGACCTACCTGCTCCATCTGGCACCCAACACAGGGCTAGACACCTTCTGCTCAAGATGACAATAACTGGCTCTTGAAGGACAAGAAGGGCCACATCTAAGACTGAAAATACTTTGCATGGGATTCAGCATGGAAAAGGCATCTGAGTTGACTAGCCTTCTTGTCCCTTCCCAAATGAAAAATGAGAAAAAAATCAGAGGCTTACTTGTAGAGCCTTTTCATGATCTCTTCTTTCTAGAAGGTAGAGAAGATGCTTTTGATGTAGGCTGATTAAATGTTCCCTTGGAATGGGGTATAGGCGGCCCCACTCCTCACACAGCTCATACTCCTATAAGGAAACAGAACGCCTTTAATCCCGGTAAGTTACCGGCCTTGTCACCTAACTTTTGCCTCATTTTTCTCAGTAATCCCGAGTCTAGTAAGTCTCAGGAATATTTGGCACGTCCAAATGGGAACTTTACCATGGGATGAAAGTGAAATCATAAATTTAAAAGACTGCAAGGTAGAAAAATGACTGAAGAAGGCTAGTAATATCATTTTCCTTCCAGCTCTACCATAAGAAAGAGAAGCAGATGACATATAGTGACACATGGTATCAGCCCTGGGGAGATACTAAGGTTGTAGGAAAACTGACAAGATTCTGTTCAAAGGAGGTAGTACTTGCTCAGCTCTGATTGTAGCCATATGAATGTGAAGGCCCAGTATTGCTAGGCTTCTAAAACTTAAAACTTTTTTTTGGGGGTGGGAGGAAGGGGAAGGAGAGAGAAAGAATCAATTTTATTTATTTTTTTCATCTGGCCTTTGTTTCTCTGACACTTAGTTGTGTATGTTGGTGCTGGGGTTTGAACTTGGGTCCTCATGCATGCCAGGCAAGCCCTTCCACTGCTCCAGCCCCAAAATTAAAACATTTTTTTAAATTAAAAAATTTCCATATTTAAAAAACTTTGTCAATGAGGTCAATATGGGAAAAATAAAAATTCTGTGGACCAATACTGTTTGGGCCAAGCAAACACTAGGGGTTAGATTCTATCTGTGCGCTCCTCTTACCTTCCCACCCTCTATTTGTGAACTCTACAGTGAAATTTCAGGGATGGAATTTTTAGGGCTTTGTCCAAATATTCCAGTATGGTGGTGTCTGAGATGCCCACTCCATACTTCTGCCCAGGGCTGCCTTCTTCAGGATGCTTCCTTGTGTCTCAGGCTATGTCAGGTGCCCTATCTGAGCTCCCATGATCTTGGCTTGCTTCTTATTTGACATATGCAATCACCTTAGGATGCATCTTACATCATCCTTCTCCCTAAAATGTGCCACTGCAGGGCAGGGCAGTTGTTTTCAGTGACCAGCTATATTCAGTGAATGTTTCTTTAATAAATGAACATTTGAACGAGCATCCACAATTTTCTTTACTTGTAGAGCCTTTTCATGTTCTTTCACTCTCATGCATCCTAGCACCTCACACATGTTAGGTAAGTTCCACCACTGAGCTACCGCCTGTGCTTTTTAAATTTTATTTTGAGTCAGGGTCTCACTAAGTTGCCTAGACTGGCCTTAAACTATCCCCGTTTCAGCCTCCCAAGTCTCAGGGATTACAGGTGTGTACCACCATGCCCAGTAAGCATCTCAAATTTGACAATTATATCAGCTTCTTAAAAGACAGATAAAATTCTAGTTAAGACTTGAATGGCCAATAAACACAGAAAAGATTCACATTTATCACTAATCATGGAAATATAAATTGAAGCAATAGATACCATCCTATCGGCAAACAACGAAAGCTGAACAATAGAAAAAGTAGGTGAGTATATGGAGCACTAGGAACTGTGTGTGAGAACGTAACCGATTTGGAGAATTAGGCGTCATCTTAGTCAGGTGAGGATGCTCAAGCCTGACGACACAGCAATTCCCCCTCCCAGGTATACATTCTGTACCTCGTGTACACAGCACAGAAAATCGATGAATTCAAGGGTGATAGGATAAAAGCATAGACTGTATTATTCTCTATACTTATCAGTATGTTGGCAAGTTTCGCAATTAAAAAAAAAAAAGAAAAAGAACATGGTATAATTACAAAAGTGGCCACTGATACATAGAAAGGGGTCTGTACGACCAGCTAAGGAGTTGCAGCTCTGAAAGGAGGGTAAAGGGAACAGCACCCTGGAAAATGGTACCTGTGCTTCGAGAATCACATTCATGACAGATAATGGGTCCTCCATACAGCGGCTCCTCAGGGTCTGCCAGTCACACCACATGGGGGGATCCTGCAAACCTAGAATCTAAGGAAAGACAGGAAAATCCATCCAACAACACTGTAGCTTCTCCATCCATGAACAAGTCACGGATGATTCCAGTGAAGGGCTATCCCTAGATCTCTGCCTGAAAGGCCAATGTTAGAACTTGCAACAAAGAGGAGGAAGAGAGCAAATGGGGCAAAGGTTGTTTAGAGAGGAGGATGAACCTCTCTGGGAAGTAAAATCAGGGAGCAAAGGCTGAATGGGAGGGCAGGATCAGGGCCTTTCACTGGTGAGGACAGTTCTCAGAGGCTTGAAGCCTGTCCAGCCTTCTGGGGTCACTTGTTCCAAGCTCCATCTCAAAACCCTACCCAAAATTCTTCTGGAGCATTTTAGTTTTTCCCTGAAAACTGCAGAGACATAAAAAGAACATGTTTTTCTCCTGCCATTTTCACTATCCCTGACGAGGCTCTTGTCTCTTTTCTGTTCCAATGACACAGGGGAAAGCCAGCATATATCGTATATTTGTTATGTAACCATGCCTCCTGAATCTGTCTCCATAAGTCTCTTCGGGTGGGACACCTGTCCCACTAGAATCTTTTACTTTTGATATTGTCACTCTCACACATCCTTTCAAAATGACTCTTGAAATTTAAAACATTCTTTAAGAAAAGACATATAAAACATACAAATGTAAAAAAAAACCTCTGTGGATTATAGAGCACTATTCCAACATTAACTTGTTATTATTATCCTTGCCTGAAACCATAGGAGTAAATGACAGAAACCAGCCATGAGGCCTCCTCTCTGTTCACATAAGAACTGAAGCCAGGTGCAGGGCAAAAGCCTGCCTGTATTTTCTGTTTCTTCAAACCCCCATCATATGAACATAGGCAGAGGCTGTTCACAAGGTGAGCAGCCCAGTTCCTTCTCTTGATGCCAGGGTCCATACCTTCTGATACACCTGAAGCTCTGCCAGCTTCCTCTGCAGCTCAGACTTTAGTCCACCTTGGACAGCTGTGTCTGAAACGCAGTAGGCCATTATCTCCAGGCATGACTCCAGGGGCCACCTGTCCACAAACCGTAGGGCCAGCTGACTTCTCAGAGATGCATCCTTCACAGGAAACAGGTATTGCCAACCTTCCTTATCTATAAGACAAAAATGATGCCCAGAGACAGCAAGACTGGCACCAGAAATGCTCAAGGGGTCAGTTTACTTAAGGGAAGGCTTTGTTTGCTTTCATAAAATAGGAACTTGGAGATTCCCTAAGATCCATGTGAACTGAACTAGTTTTTATACTTGAACCATTATATGACAAGGAGAAATCCTATACCCCTATGTGTCCCTTTATGTAAACCTGACCATAGTCATAAAACTTTCAGAAGGGAGAGAAGTGGGTAGGAGAAAAAAAGAAGGCAAGAAGGTGGTCAGCAGCTTTCCAAGTTCATGCACACTGCACACAGAGCATTCTTTCAAACTCATCTTGTCAGTGGAAAGGTAGCTGTCACTGCAGTTTCTATTCTGCATCATACATAACCACTTGAAAGTTATTTCAGATAAACCAGTTTCATTCCCTGGATATTCTGTCTTATTACTTAGTAGATGTCCTTTTCCCATACCCATTCTATAGCTCTGATCTTAAAGATACAAAAAAACAGATTATAAAGCCTCTCAGTGGTATTTTCCACCTTCTCAAAAAGGTTTTTTTTTTTTTTGTTTTGTTTTTTGTTTTTTTTTTCTAAAGGGAAGCCAAGCCTCTTACCCAAAAGCCATTCCCTTTAGCACAAATGATTCTTGCTCTCCCTAGTGGAGTTTTGGAGCTCCTTGGCCTTCCATTCTGGTAACACATAAAAAAATCTCCTAAGGTGCTTTCAAAGCAGAGGTTATTAAACAGGCCCATAGTTCATTCTATAAATAAAGTTAATTAGAATACAGCCAGTCATCACTTGCTTGAACCCCATCCTGGGCCTCTGAGGATAAACCCAGGCTAGTTTTCATTTATAGAATTTCACAATGATTCTGATAAGCAAGATTAAGAATACTGGTTGTTGATTGAGCATCCATTCTAGAGTAGGACAGACTTAGGTTCTAACTTCAACTCTACCATTTACCACCCTGGTCAAGTTTTCTAACCTAAGTCTTGGTCTTGTCTCAGTAAAATGAAATTATGGTGGTACTTTCCTCTAGAGTCATTGTGAAGATTAAATGTGATAAGCTCAGGGACTGCTAAACATTATCACACTAGTGGAAGAGATAGGCACAAGCTTCTGCTCACCACATGCCACGGCACAGCTCAGGACTGCATCCCTTACGCCACTCAGGTCATCTGTGTCTCGCCCATACACTTCAGTGAGCTGTAGGGCCCGCAGCCAATCTCTGCTCACCAGGGCTTCCTCAAAGGCCTTGGTCAGCACATCCAGGGCAACAGGAGAATGCAGGCCCAGGAGCACAGTAGAGAGACTGGCCTGACCACAGAGACTGGATGCCAGCCTTTTTCCCTCCTCAGAAGGCCTGCGTAGAGGCTCCCAGGCAGCCAAGAGGGAGGACTGGAGCATAGGGAACTGTTCCAGGAGATGCTCACATTCCTGGGCTATCTGTTCTGCAGTCACAGGCATCTCCCTGCGACCACGCAGCTCCTTCCACAACGAGCTGGGCTTGCTGACCTTTGATGACCGGGAAGCCCCCAGGCAGGCCACTGTAGCAAGAAGCTTTGAGCAGGACTTAAGGAAGGACAAGGTAGAGGAGGTGAGGGCGGGGAGTGATGAGTCCTTTGTGGGAGATTGGGACTTTCTCTCCAATGTGGGGTTCTCAGTTGGCCGAGGGGAACTTGGCATAGGAAGGGGGAGGTCATCCAGGCAGTGGGAGGTGTGCTGCTGGACCAGGTCACTCAGGTGGGTCGGAAGAGATGATGTCTGTTGGCTTTGCACAGAAGAGCAAAGAGTAAGGGGCTCACAGCAGCAGTTGACAATGACCTGTGGCACACTTAGGTTGAGACCTTCTCGAGCCAGAAGAGTTGCCAACCTGAGGAAGAGGAGGAGAGGGCATGTGAGACCTGAATACAAAGACACCATCACCCACCCTTTAACTTCTTTATGCTTACACAGCAAACATAAATGAAAGGTCTTAACTGTCTCTCCCCCTGACTTTTTTTGCGGCACTGGGGATTGAACCAAGCATTGTGCAGGCAAGTGCTCTACCACTGAGTCACAGCCCTTGCCCTCTCTCCTCTGTCTCATATCAGTGAGCAGTAGAGTCTTCTGATTGGTTGTATATACATCACTTTTCATATGTATAAAAAAAACTGCAGGATAAATTCCCCTAGATGGATCGGTATGTCCAAAGGGCATATAAAGTTGTAAATTTTTTTTTTTTTTGAGAGAGAAGGAAGAGGGAGAGAAGAAGAGAGGGAGGGGGAGAGAGAGGGATGGAGAGAGAGAGGGAGAGAGAGAGGGGGGAGGGAGGGACAGAGAGAGAGTAAATTTTATTTAGGTTTTCATGAGACTTTCGTTGCTCTGACACTTAGTTGTGTACATGGTGCTGGGGTTTGAACCAATGTCCTTGCACACGCCTGGCAAGCACGGTAACCACTGTGCCACTGCTCCAGCCCTAAATTTGTAAATTTTATAGATACTGACAAAATGCCTAAATGCCTTTCCACTGGGATTACACCAATTTGTATACCATCAGCAATCTCTGAAAATACTTATTTTCCTACAGCCTACTCAACTATAGCCATCAAGAATTTGAATTTTTGCCTACCTATAAGTGAATATTCATCTCATACTTGCGATACATGTTATCAGTGGCAAGAGAGAAACAAGTTACCTTGAATTTGGACATACTATAAGAGTAAATGTGTATTAAGAGCCAAGTCTGGAAACAATTTCCCACTCCCTGTAGTGACCCCCAAGCATAAGGTCACCGAGCCCTTGCTTTCCTTCATGAAACAATCAGGTACAGGCAGGGCTGACTCCCATGGGGGTGGCTCCTACCTGTCTGGGGGAACTTGTCTCTCAAGCAGGAGATGTGACACCAGTTGGGAAGAGCTCTGTTGCAGGACAACAAAAGGATTTCCTACCTTGACCTCTACATGATCTATAAAGGTAAAGAAAGTGACCTTTATTTGCACCAATCAGTTTAATAGTTCAGAGTTGTTTTTCGGAATCAATACAAAAGTAAAATATCAAAATGAAGACAACATCAAGAGCCCTTCTGTTGATTCATGCTGAGCAAAGGGTATTCTACACATGATCCTGACCAGAAGTTTATCTACACATCTACTCTAAAGACCTCTAATTCAGACAGCTCACTCCTGCTCACTGTAACCTGAATGAAGTGCATGCGGTACAGATGCTCACATGCTAAATGCTTGGGACCCAAAGTGTTTTGGATTTTGGAATATCTGCACACACATGAGATACCATGGGGATGAGGCCCAAGTCTAAATACAAAATTCATTTCTGTTTCATTATACTTTACATAAACACATAGCCTTAATGTAATTTTACAATATTTTTACTTTGTTTTTACTGTGACTTGTCAAATGTGCAATCTCCCACTAAGTCGTCAGGTTGGTGCTCTTCAAGTTGTGAATTTTGGAACAGTTAGGATTTCAGATTAGGGATGCTTACCCTGTACTTGTTCTGTATACTCAAGCGAGAATCTGATATTCATATCAAAAATTTGATTCTTCTACCGGCTCCTTAAAGCCACAATGGACTGAGGTCTGACAGATATTTTTGAGTTGCTAATTCTAGGAGATTTTATTGACTATCTCCATGTGCTGTACAACTGTACTTAGAACAAAGTTGCATAATACAGGAGAATCCAATAAATCTGAACTCCGAAGCTCGTAATTGATCACCTTTTCTCTACTTTGCCCTAAAGCCCTATACGCCAGTCATGACTCCACCTTCCTCTTTCTTGCTACTTACCAGGATCAGAGCTCAAACTTTGAAGGAGAACTGCAGCCATGGTGTTGCAGTAACTGAAGAAGGTGCCCACGTAGTCAGTCTGTCTGCTGCCTGCCAGGGTCTGTTTGCTCAGGTTCTTTCGAAGGAGCTGAGTCTGGATATACACAGGGTGGGCCTCTGCTTCCGGAGCTTTCTGGGCTGTCTGCTCCACCAGGGAAGAGAGTGGAGTACTCCTGGGCTCTGAGAGGTGTTATGGCAGGGGAAGGGACACAGGCTTCAGTCTGTGCATCCAATTTAGGGTCAATTTCGGAACAATATAGAAACTGAGCCTCCTGCACACTGACGGGGGCATTCTACAGCCTAGGCAGTACCTTTAGAGGGTAGAAATAAAATCCTAAATTGATCATCTGCAAAGTGATACTCAGTCAGGAAGAACTTTGAGTCTGGAGAAATTGGGGTACATAGTTCTGCTGTGGCCCTGCTATCTCTGGAGTGAAACAGCTTTCTAAAAAGTACAGCAAGCTTTTGGGAAGGATTGATCAGTATTTACTGAGTACATGATGTGTATACTTCTCATCAGGATAAGAAAAATATTTTATCTAGTGGAGTGTTCATCATTCTTTCAATTGAGAGATGGGGAAATAGGTGAAGTTCAGTTCTGAGACGTGCCCTAGCTAAAAGAGCTGGTCGAGCCCAGTTCTGGGGTCCTGAGCCTCAGCTCTAAAGAGCTTCTTCACTCTCACCTGTTTCTTCGCCCCATTTCAGCTCATATCTGCTTATCTGTTCCTGATCAAACAGTCCTGTACCTGGCAGTGCTAGTGCCTCTCTCAGCGACTGAAGAACCTGATCCAGCTGCTGGGAGAGGGTGGTATGGCGGGCAACACAGTCCTCAGTTAGGCTGGGCCAGCACATCTGAAGCAGCTCTGTGATGCTGCACCGTGCAGGGCCTCCTCCCTTTTCTTCTGCAGTCTCTATGGAAAGCAAATGAAAAAAAAAAAAAAAACAGTAATATTGGCTGCTGACCTAATGTCCCATGCCCAGGAGAGAGAGAGAGAGAGAGAGAAAAGTGTGTGTGGGGCTGGAGTGGTGGCTCGGCATTTACAGGGCTTGCCTGGCATGTGTGAGGATGCAGGTTCGAACCCCAGCACCACGTACACAACAGAGTGTTGGAGCAACGAAAGCTACAAGAAAATCTAAATAAAATTGATTTTCTCTTTCTCTCTCACTGTCCCTCTCTCTTAGAAAAAAGTGTGTGTGGGTGGGGGGGTTGGGGGTCAGCAACTCACCTGATTTAGTTTGTCCAGATGACATAAGTGGATAATTGAGAATCTTAGTAATCTGCTGAAGAACAACTGGAAAACCTTGAATACCTTCAGTATTGAGGAGTCCCTGGTCTAGTCGTCGACCTGGAAACAGATGAAAAGGGAATGCAGAAAAAATAAGGTCCTTCCAGAGACTGATACTCAGTACTGGAATTTTATCTTCTTCAATATTAAGGATAAAATACATGTTGGGCCATTTTTGGTGACGATCAGCAAACCTGGTTTATTCCATGCCACAGGTTGCAGGGTCGCCTCTGTAGTCAACAGCAGCAGATTCAGAATCTCTGGCACTCCTATGGAACTTGATGTCCCAAGCCAAATGGGCACTTCTCATAGATTTGCCCTGGTACCAGCCTCAGCCATGGACTTGAGTTGATAGCAAATCTGTCTTCTCTGATGCCTAATTCTGCCTTTTCATACCCGATTCTCCTAAGATTTCCATGTACGCATTCTGGGACATTGTTAACCTCAAGGTATGATACTCCTGGCAACTGTGATCTCCTGAATTTTCTCTTACATGTGGCTTACAAACTCGCGATGGTCTCAGGTTTTAGGGTAAGTAGCTTCTCCAGGATGGGCATATAGCCTACAGGCAAAAGTTCTATTTCTACTTTTTTTTTTTTTGGTGGTGCTGGGGACTGAACCCAGGGTCTCATGTATGCCAAGCATATGCTCTGAGTTACACTCCAGTACCCATTTGTGCTATCTTTGAGTACAGATATTTCTTCTCTGAAATTAATGCTAAGCCAGGAAAGAATTTCCTCAAATGACTGCAGACTGCTATATTTATGAAGGAGAGATTCTCAACAGACCATATTTATGTCATCTGATTAGATATTTAACTAGTAATATTCTGTCCTTGTCCTCTCTCCCCTGATAACTAGTTTCTTCTTGCAGGAGTTCTCGGGTTTCTCAAGAAGTCATCTCCTCAGCTGTGAATGAAGGGTAAGGGGGCAGCCCACTCACCCCGGCTTTCAAGGCTACTGTGCAGACGCCGTTCAGCTGTTTCCAAGAGCTGCTTGCAGGTCTTCCAGAGCTGGCACTGAGAGCAAGCTAGGTCAAATGCAGCCATGGCAGGGGGACTGAGGTCTTCCAGAACCTCTCTCAGGGGAGCTGTGGGTTCCATTAAAGAAGTGCTTATCCAAAAGTCCTCTTGGAGCGTGGGGATGGGGTCTTCAGAGGTGCTGAGCAGCTTGTCAGTCACATCAGAGATAGAGTAAAATACCATGCCTGGAAACCCAGCAGTGGAGCGAGAGCAAGAGGTTACAATGATTGTGGTGACTGCTTTCATTATAAAATGCTGTTAGTTAGAAACATTTGAGGTTGTTCTGTATAGGATCTACGAATGTTAGACCATCAATGCAGCCCACTCACAGCATCAAAACAGAGGCATGAACAGGAAAACCAAGAGAAACTCAGAATGGCCAAGATAAGGGAGGCTGTCTTCCGAACAGGGTCTAAAAGTAGGCTGAGAAAGTAAGAAGTGGGTCTGTGTGTGCTAACTAGAAAAGATCTCAAAAAGGCCAGGTGGAAAGCAGTATTTATTGTAAAATATATTTATAAACAAATTATAAAAAGGATGTATCTATATATTTTTTTCATAGGTATAGAAAATTCCTAGGAGAATACATAAGGAGCAACATTTGAGGGTAATCTGATGTACAGGCCAACAAGACCAATAAGAAATATGAGAATATGGGACCAGATTCTACTTTCAAGAAATAATGGAAAGTGAGCTTTTTGGCAGTGCAATCATAGCTGGGAATTGAGATGTGTGGATCCACAGGCTGCAAATATTAATACACAACCTCTTCACTTTGCAAACAGTAAAATTATAGACTTTATCCCTCAATAATTATATATGAAGGAAATAAACTCGAAACTATTTCCTGAAGCCTGAGATAGTGGCTTCAAAACACATGGCTTGAGACTGGAGTGGTGGCTTACCGGTTATGGTGCTTGCCTGGCATGCATGAGTACACGAGTTCAAATCCCAGCACCACACCATGTATACAATGAAGTCTCAGAGCAAAGAAAGCCACATGAAAAACTATATAAAAATTGATTCTCTCACTATCTCTCTCTCTAAGAAAACAACAACAAGAACAAAAACACATGGCTCCTGTTTAAGTCACAGAGGACAACCTTGCTGGAGTGACTGGGTCAAGGAGGTTGGGTACAGCCAGAAAACTACTGTGAATGGGTCAGGATTGCTATTTTTCAAGACAGGTATCCTACTTTGGATTTCTCTCAACCCTCATGAAAAGCCTATGATTTGGGTGGTTTCTCCTTTACATCCCCCATCCCCTGTGTCCCCATAATTACAGTGGCAGAAGGGAAGCCTGACCTGCTGCCGCAGCACTGCCAATGGCCTGCAGAGTTGAGCGGCCACTGCCGGTCCTCAGAATGGTGTTGCTACCCCCGTCTGAGTTCTGGTTTTCAATCTTGTGCTCTACTCGGGCCAGCTCCTGGATCACTTCCTGGTAGCGCTCCATGAAAGTGAGTTCTCCTGCACTGGGTGAGGACTTCAGGTTGAACATGAACACCACCTGCCATGGGAGAGGGAGGAACATGGCTGTGGACAGTCAGGGAATGTCTAGAGATAGTAGGTCTGGACAATCATTGGCCTATGGCCCTTAGATGTCTGCTTTGGAGGATCAGAAGAACACTGAATGCTAAAAGAATAGATCAGGGGGCTGGAGCAGGGGCTCAGCAGTTTCAGTGCTTGCCTGGCAAGTGCAAGGACCCGAGTTTGAACCCCAGCACCACGTATAACTAAGTGTCGGAGCAACAAAAAACACACGAAAAACTAAATAAAATTGATTCTCTTTTTTTCTCCCTCATTGTCCTTCTTTCTTAAAAAAAAAAAAAACAAATATAAAAACAACTTGTAAAAGACTGAAAATCACCAAAAGCCCAGTATAAAATAAGCAAAAGATGTAGACAATTTCAGAGGAAACACTTTAACTAGTACAGAAATGGGAAAATTTTTTCCCATTTCTCTTTACCAGCAATCCACAAATTTAGTAACAATATTATTTTGCATCTATCACAATAGCAAAGTGCAAAAAAAATCCCTGGGGGGTGGCATAAAGTTAAACTGTCACAACTGCTTTTGTTTGTTTTCATTTTATTTTTTATTAGTTCTTTTTAGTTATACATAACATCGGGATTCATTTTGATGTAATTATAATATAATTTGCTCTAAATTGGTCCCTAGTACTTTTCCTTTTCCTCCCCCTGTTCTCTTCCCTCTATTCTACTGATCTTTCTGCTATTTACTTACAGTTTTTAAATTAGAGCTTTGTATTTGTACATAGTAGGTGGGTTCATCCTGACAAACTCATGCAGGCATGGAATTTGATTTACGTTCACGATCTCACCCTTTACCCTCTGATCTTCCCTCCTCGCCCCTGTTCTCCTTCCTCTACTCTACTAGACTTCCTTTTACTTGTCCATTTATTTATATTTGGTTCTTTTCTTTTTTTTTTTTTTTTTTAAGAGAGAAGGACAATGAGAGAGAGAGAGACAGATAGATGGACAGACAGAGAATCAATTTTTATGGAGTTTTTCACATGGCTTTTGTTGCTCTGACATGTAGTTGTGTACGTGGTGCTGGGTTTGAACCTGTGTACTCGCGCATGCCAGGCAAGTGCTGTAACCACTGAGTCACCGCTCCATCACCACTCCAGCCTCTATTTGGTTCTTTTCACAACTGTTTTTGAATAGTAGTTTGGCAATCTAATCTTTATTTATTTATTTTGTGCTGGGGATTGAATCCAGAGGTACTTTACCACTAAGCTACATTCTCAGAACTTTTTATTTTCAGACAGGGTCTCATTAGGTTGTTTAGGGCCTTGCTAAGGTGTTGAGACTGGCATCGAACTTGTGATCCTCCTATCTTATTAGCCTCCTGAGCCTCTAGGATTACAGGCATATGCTACTGCGCCCTGCCAACTATGGCAATCTATAAAGCTGGAAATCTGTAAATGTCTATAAAGACATTTTAAAATCTTTTGACCCAGAGAGGGAGAGAGAGAGAGAGAGAGAGAGGGAGAATTTTTATTTACTTTTTCTCTGATTTTTATTTTTCCTATACTTAATTGTGTATTTGGTGCTGGGGTTTGAACCCAGGTCCTCACACATGCCAGGCAACCACTCTATTGCTGAGTCACCACTCCAGCCCAAGACCCACTGATTTTTTTTTTTTTTTAAAGAGAGAGGGACAGTGAGAGAGACAGAGAAAGAAAGAAACAACTTTATTTAGTTTTTCACATGGCCTTCGTTGCTCCAACACTTAGTTGTGTACGTGGTGCTGGGGTTTGAACCCAGGTCCTCGTGCTTGCCAGGCAAGCACCAAAACCGCTGAGCCACCGCTCCAGCCCCAGACCCACTGATTTTTGTGAGAAACTTTAAGAAAATAATCCAAAAGGCTTAACACTTAAAGGTGATCATCTGGGCATATTACAAGGTTGAAAATAACCTACATGTTGGGGAAAGGGAAAATGGCTAAATGCTATTTGATCAGACTACAAGATCATAAAATTCAAATTACAAGTCCATGCTTGTATTATAATGTTAAAAAAAGACATAATTCAAAATTCTAGGTTCAAAATAATTTCAGTTATATGAAAGTCGTAAGTATCTTGAAATATTTGCCAAAAAATACAATGTCTTTAACACTGTATTCCATACAACAGAGTTAAAAGTAATTTTATTTTCTTATAAATTTTTTAAATTTTCTTATAATATGTATAACTTATTCAATAATCAGGTTAAAAGACAGTTTTTATTTAAAAAAAAATATCAAGACTCAAGAAAAGGAAGAGAGTGAAGGTCATTTAGTCAAAGCACCAAAGACTCTCAGCCAATCTCCTTTGGGTTTAGGTTTAAGACAAGCTAGGGAGGGCTGGAGCGGTGGCTCAGCAGGTACAGCGCTTGCCTGGCATGAGTGAGTATGCAGGTTCAAACAATCCCAGCACCACATACAGAATGAAGTGTTTAAGCAACAGAAGCCACATGGAATATTGAATAAAATTGATTCTCTCTCTCTCCCTCTCTCTTTAAAAAAAAGAAAAGAAAAAAAAGACAGGCTGGGGAATGACAACAATCAAAACCAAAGAAACCAAATTTTAGGACGGGGGGTGTAGCTTAGTAGGAGAGCACTTGTCCAGCATGTGAGAGGTCTTGGGTTTGATCCCCAGCACCACAAAATCAAAACCACAGAAAGACAGGCTGGGGAGGGTTCTGTTTTCCCCAGAGGATCATGATTATCATTATCATTCTTATTTTTTTTTAAGAGATAGAGGGATAGTGAGAGAGAGAAAGAAGGAATCAATTTTATTTAGTTTTTCATGTGACTTTCATTGCTCAAACACTTTGTTGTATATGTGGTGCTGGGGTCTGAATGCGTGTCCTTGCACATGCCAGGCAAGTGCCTTAACCACTGAGCCACTGCTCCAGCCCCCGTGATTATCATTATTAAAGTATGAGATCTAATATAATTAGAGGAAAGATTATCCTATCTCCTAGAGTCATTCCTTAACAACTGAATTCACACTACAGAAAAATTCTGACCTACATGTTTAGGGACTAGTTTAAATATAAAAATAGACCAATAGAGCTTTGACCATTAGAAGAGTAGTGTTTTAGCCAGGCTTGGTGGTGCATACCTGTGATCTCAGTGACTCCAGAAGCTGAGGCAGGAGGATTGTGAATTCAGACCCAGCCTCAGCAACTAAGTGAGGCCCTTAGCAATTTCTCAAAATAAAAAAGGCTAGGGATGTGGCTCAGTGGTTAAGAGCTCCTGGGTTTGATCTCAGCCACCAAAAAACAAACAAACAAAAAAACCAAACAACAACAACAACAACAAAAATTGCATTTTATGTTACTGAGTTTAAGCAACAGCAGAGGATTTTTGCGTTTCTCACAGCTTGTGTGTAATTCTCTTAGCATTTCTATAAGACGGGAGAAGCAGGTATTTTTTTTTATTTTTTTATTAGAAGTATACAGAGATACAATTGAGGGGGAAACATTATCAAACCATCAGTAACCAATGTATATATACTTTGTTATCCAGGGGTAATGCAAAAACATGGATGACCACCTTGGGTTTCACCTGTTGCAGTTTCCCCCAGAAGAACTCTTGTGTTAAATGGGTATCTTGTGGAGGAATAACATCTGCTTCTGAAATGGTTCCCCCCTAGTCCCACTCTCCAGTCTCCTATGAGTTCTTCATATACCCTCTACCTCCCCATCCCTCTCCCTATGCCTCCATGTATCCTAGGGAGCCATCATCCCCCTATTACGCTGAGAATCATACAATTTGAAGTTATTGTTAGGTTAGCCGTCTAACCTACTGGAGAAGCAGGTATTTATCTCCAATTTTCAAATGAGGATTCTGAAGCTCAGAGAGGTTAAGTCTTTCTCATTGCTACCTGGATGTTGTTTCCCGTATATACCATGGGCATTCTAGTTTGCTAGTGCCCTATATTTCTTGTATATTGAACTGTATATTGTATATTCTTTTTATTATTATTATATCTTGTATATTCTTCTTCTTATTATTATATCTTGTATATTCTTTCTATTCTTTTTAAATTTTTTTCTGGGGATTGAACCCAGGGATGATTTACTACTGAGTTACATCTCCAGTCCTTTTTACTTTTTATTTTGACACAGGGTCTCCCTAAATTGCCCAGGCTGGCCTTGAACTTGTGATCCTTCTGCCTCAGCCTCATGAATTGCTGGGATCACAGGTGTGTACCAGTGCACCCACTCTTTGTATTTATTATTAAACAGTGTCTGCGTCATGATTCTTGAAAACACACCTGTGTTCAGAGAAGGAATACAAGGAAAGAAACAAAACTATTTGAATGCTTTGCAGTGGTGGGATTGTGGCTGAATGTTTTTTTATCTTGTTAAAACACTGTCTGTGTTAAGAATGTAGTTCAATGCCTCTGTATGCGCAATGCTGAGGCCTGGACATGTGGAAACTCCTTTCTGCTTCTGCTCAATACGGCTCCCCAAGTGCTCCTGAATGCATCCAGTTTTACCTGAAGCCCAGTGGGCTATCACCAGCTCGGGATCAACTAGGCATTCTTTATTATGACAAGGGGCAGCTGAGGCTTCCTTACCTGGTGGGCTTCTGTAAAGTTCCCTCGAAGGATGCAGGATGCCAACAGTGACTCAGGCGGGGAGAACATCATGGGGATGAGTGAACTTTGAGACTGGGACTGCAACCGGCCATCCAGTTCATTCCGCCCAGACACAGTGCTCAGACTCCCCTCTGCTGGGACACAAGAACGTAAGGGGGTTAGGAAAGCAAGAGAAATTGTGGAAAAATCACACTGCTGCCTCCTCTCACCAAACTCTTATCTTCTCAAAAAAGGTCTACAAGCGATCCTTGATTTTTCCTCAAATAAAGCAAACCTACGCTGTCATTTTAGAATGTAAGACAAGTACCAACTATCTTCCCTGGGCTTTCACCTGTTTCTCTCTGCTGTTCTCTCAACTGAGTGCAAAATAGTCTTTCCCTTTTACCAGCTGAAATCTCTTTGGTCACCTGCAGAACAACCTTCTTGGACACAGGCATCAGCTGCTCAGTCCTGGTTTTTACACCATGGAGTATGGCAGCTCTGCTTCAGGGCAAAGCTGCTTGAAATTGGCATCTAGTTGGGACCCACATACCTGAGGTACTTGTGCTCAGTTCACTACTTGTACTTTCCAGGGATGGATTGGACCCTCTGTCCCGGCCATCTTGAGGTATCAGGAAGAAGAGAGAAAATCATTTATCAACTCCTTATAGTGCAGAAAGTGTGAAGCTGGCATGAAAGTCCAGATCTGGCCAGAGACCACCCTGTTCGAAGCCTTGGAAGGGAAGCTTCTCAACAGAAGCTTTCCTGAAGTGCTAGGGCTTGCCAGTGAGGCCCTCTGTCCCTTAGCATGGTCATGTGGGGCCATATCGCCCATGCAGAGTCCCCTCAGCTCAATGTCTGGGCTGCCCTTTAGGAAGAGAAGCGGAGAGCTGTGGGAAAGCCATGACAGGCAGCATGCTATTGGGCTGGGTGAGTCAAGGGGAAGCAAACTCTGCCTTCTGACCCACAGCAACTCGGTCTTGAAGTTGCTTCAGGTTTCTCTTACGGCATCCTCCAAGCTAACTGGAGTGTTTGCCTTCCTAACTGTCCCTTAGCTAGAGCCTGCTCATTCCTTGGAGTTCTGTTCAAGTCAAGTCTGTCATAGAATCTGTTCCCCTCACTTTCAGAGGCCATGCTTACGACCCCTTCTAACAGATTTCTTTGGTTTTCAGGCAGTCCCTCAGTTCAGTTTTTCATGTACGTTGGCCACGCTGGTACATTATCTGTTCTTTGAAAGCAAGGACTTGATCTATGCTTTATTCGCCTCTGACAAGATACCTAGTAGTATTGTTTGGCACATGGGAACTTATGAATTACTTGTTAATTATCGAAAAGATCAGCACCAAAAGTCATAATGGAAATTTGATGACCTAAAAACTTAATTCCTGTATAATGAATGCCACTATATTAAATTGCTTTAAGAAAAATTTATTTGGGGCTGGAACGGTGGCTCAGCGGTTTCGGTGCCTGCCTGGCAAGCACGAGGACCCGGGTTCAAACCCCAGCACCACATACACAACTGAGTGTTGGAGCAATTAAGGCCATGTGAAAAACTAAATAAAGTTGTTTCTCTCTTTCTCTGTCTCTCTCACTGTCCCTCTCTCTTAAAAAAAAAAAAAAGAAAGAAAAATTTATTCAAAAGACAGAATAGAGAGAAAATTATAGCATATAATGACAAACTTTTATTAATATATGTGCAACTTTTCTATAACTCAACAAAACAGATGAACCCACCAGAAAAATGAACTTGAGGTATGATTATGAGGCTCACAGAAAAATTTAAATGGCTTGGAGCAAAGATGGTGGGGTAGGGCTTGCCTTGGTTGTCTGGCCATCTGGCCTTTGGGTCCAGGCAGGCCCCAGTAGGCTGAGTGCATCTGCTGACCAGGATCTTATCACATAGGAAGAATATTTTCTTGACATTTAGGCGCATTTATATTCGCCTCAAAACAAAATTCTGAACTTAGGACATGACAGATTCAATGCAGAAAAAAGCCCTTAGGACGCAGTTACCCTGCTAACTTCTCCGGCAAGAAAAAAGCTACTGAAATGGGTCTTCTGCAGCAAGATGCTCAATTATCAATAAATTATTTTGCAAGCTGAAGGGCGATGTTTAATTTGAAAAAGGTGCTTAGGTCTTGGTATTTGTGAATTCTTTGCTTTTTCCTTCAAACAAGAAGGCTAAATAAATGCAAGTATGAATGAAAAAATGAATTAAATATATATAACAAATGTGTAAAAAAATTTCACTCAAACTAAAAAATTAGTATTAAGCAATGAAACTTCATTATCATATTAATTACACTGGCTAACTTTTAAAAAATTCTGATATTACTCATTGTTGATGAATACATATATAAATAGGCAATCACGTCCAGTTAGTAGAAATATAAATCAGCCTACCTTTTTTCAGGTAATTTAATTTGGTAATGACTGTATTTCATATCCAAATACCTTTGACCTAGCAATTCTGCTAGGAACTTGGTATATAAATATGCATAGAGAACTTATAAGGTTGGTTACTACAGCATTAGGGTTTTTTTTTTTTTTTTTGGTACCAGGGATTGAACCCAGGGGCACTTAACCACTGAGTCACATCCCCAGCCTTTTTTCCATTTTTTATGTTTTATTTTGAGACAGGGTCTTGCTAAGTTGCTTAGGGCCTCTTAAAGTTGCAGAGGCTGGTTTTGAACTTGTGATCCTACTGCCTCAGCCTCCCCAGCTGCTGGGACTACATGTGTAAACCATCATGACCAGCCTAGCATTGTTTTCTTTTCTGATACTTAGTTGTGTAAGTGGTGCTGGGGTTTGAACCTGGGTCCTCATGCATGCCAGCCAAGTGCTCTGCTGCTGAGCCACATCCCCAGTCCCTTTTATATTTTATTTTGAAACAGGGTCTTGCTAAGTTGCTTAGGGCGTCACTAAATTGCTGAGGCTGGCTTTGAACTTGTGATCCTTCTGCCTCAGCCTCCTGAACCACTGGAATTACAGGCATGCACCACTGTGCCTGGCTCCTAGAATTGTTTTTAATAGTGAAAAACCAAAAGCAACTTAAATGCCCATTGACAGGGTATTCAGGACAACGCAATACTAAGCAGCCTTTAAAATGATAAGTGAAAAAAGTTCTTAGACAGGTGTGGTGGGGCATGCCTATAATCCCAGCAGAATTTCAGGTTCAAGACCAGCCTGGGCAACTTAGTGAAACTGTGTCTCAAAATAAAAAATAAAAAGGTTTGGGGATGTAGCTCGGTGGTAGAGCACCCCTGGGTTCGATCCTCAGTACCACACACATACACAAAATGTTCTCAATATGATACATCCATGTAATACAAAAAGTTATAAGTGGGGCTGGAGTGGTGGCTCAGTGGCTGGAGTACTTGCCTGGCATGCGTGAGGACACGGGTTCAAACCCCAGTGCCACATACACAACTAAGTGTTGGAGAAACAAAGGCCACATGAAAAAATAAAATTGATTCTCTCTTTCACTCTCTCTCCCTCTGTCCCTCTCCCTCTATATGTTTGTATTACATGGGAAAATACCTGGAAGGATATGTAAGAAACTATTAACAAGAGGTATTTGGGTATAGTGGTGAATGCCTGTAATCCCAGCGACCAGAGAGGCTGAGGCAGGAGGACTGCAAGTTTGAGGTCAGCGTCAGGTACTTAGTGAGGTGCTAAAAGCAACTTGGTAAGACCCTGACTCAGAATAAAAAATAAAAAAGGGCTGGGGACTTAGCTCAGTGGTAAAGTGGATTCAATTTCCAATACAAAGAGAGTTAACTTGGGGGAGTGAGACCAAGATAAGCTCATAAAATGCGTAACACTTTTTTGTTCTGACCATGTGCTCCATCTTAAAGAATATTACACAAGGGGCAACATGCCACTCGCCTGGTGTGTGGCAACAAGGTATGGGATGAGAGCTCTTCAGATTACCTGCACGGTTCCGCCTTGTCCGTCGACCCCTGCGAAGACTAGAGTGCCGGGGGACGCTGGGCCGGTATCTTCGGGAAGGTTGCTCCTCTGAAACAGAGACACAGGAAGAGATCAACTCTGATTTTTCCTGTTTCCTGGGAGGATGGGCAGGGGATGATCTGTACAAGCTCGGAGACATGGAGCACTATTGCTGTGCTCTGCCACTGGTTGCTAAGGTGATGGTGCCCTGAGCAATGGTGCGCATCCTCACGCATTCCTATCTCTCCCCCATTTCCAGGGCTTTTCTCCGTCCCCACTTTCTGCACCTACCAGTCCTGCTCCCTCCTCTCACCTGAGCCTTGGTTGCTTGTTACCACCTTGTATCTCCACTGGGCCTCAGAGAGGACCTTGGAAAACTGGTGCAGACGGCTCTGCAGTCCATCTCTGCTTCCGGAACGGCTCTGGTCTTCTAGCAGCTTGGCCTTTTCAGGGGCACTGTGGCTTCTGATCTCATCCAGCTGCTGCTGGAGGAGCTTGAGGAAGGCCCCTATTGCAAACTCATCAGCCAAGAATCCACTGACGCCACTTGTAAAGTGCTTTAGATCCAAAAAGCTGTGCCCATGAGGCCCTGGGGAGTGGTCTTTTGGCTCTGCCTCCAGACAGCTTGGCACTGTGTGAGCAAGGATCCTGGGGGCTTCCAGGGGATCCTGTTCTGATTTCCTCTCAGGCTGTGCTGTGTGCTGAGGGCTCTCTGATGGAGACCTCAAACCCAAGGGGCCTTTCCCCTCAATGTCATCATCCTCAGCATAGTCTTCAGGCAGGTTAGGCTCTGGGCAAAGATCAGTAGAGGTGATGAAGAGCAGTGAGAAGATGTTTTCTAGAAGTTCCAGGCAAAAAGAATCAGGGATACTGCAGAGGTACTGTTGACACCTGGCCAGGTATGTTGTGAAGAGATGTGAAGCACCTAAGGAAGTATGTATAAAAGAAAAGGCACAGGAAGAGGAGAGAGAGAGAATGCAAACATTATTTGCCAGACTCAACCCTTCTCACAACTTTAACTCATTTCTTTTTTAATGATTAAGGAAACTAAGGGAACAGTCAGAAGAATATGAGAGACTGCTCAGCCATGTCTCTTACTGATTAGCAGAACGATTTTGTTACTTTAACTAAAGAAGTATAGCTTACTGAACACTCGTTATTTTGTGTTCATTTTCTTTTTGGGTACTGGGGACTAAACCCAGAGGCATTTAACCAAACAGCCACATCCTCAGTCCTTTTTATTTTTTTCTTTTGAGATAGGGTTTCACTAAATTGCTTAGGGCCTCACTAAGTTGCTGAGGTTGGTCTACAACTTGGGATTCTCCCGTCTTAGTCTCCCAAGTTGCTGAGATTACAGGTATGCACCATTGTGCCCAGTGTGTTTGTGCTTTTTAAGTATGACATCATTCCTCATCTCTGACAAATATTTCACATGTCAGGTCCAGGAATGAAGGCAACATGCAGACTCTTTATTCCTCAATTCTGTTTTAATATATTGTGACACTAAACACGATCACAGGCTGTCTAGATCTCTTAAGAAACCCTCGATTGTCAAAAAAGGATTATATTCAGAGGTGAAGAGCCATTCAAAAGCTAGAAGAGAAAAAGAATTGAGAACTAGTCACAAAAGGCAAAGTTAAGGAATTACAAGTTATTAAAAAAATATGAGATATGGTCTAGCTCTAGGCCCTAGAGGTCCATATGAGAATCATCAATGCTTTGTAAATACAAGATTATCCCTTAAATTCCAAATACCTGTCATAATTTTCTGTTTGAAATACTTTGTTCTTAAGATTTTAATAGCTTTGTATGTTGTAACTCTCAGTGGACAAATTGGATTTCTCATAAAACACTGAATTACAGTGTAATTGCATATGCTTTAGTATGTTGCATTCACAGTTGTCTTTAAAGTGTTGTTACCCATTCAATACAGTATTTTAAACTATAAAAAAAATGAGATAGGATGTTAGGCTGGTATTACTGACATTGCAGATTGTGACGCATGAAACTGACTTAAGGGGCTGCATTAAAAAAATGATAGAACTGAAAAATAATCACACGTGCTCCACTTGACCATATTGTTTCTGAAAACTGTTTCAGTTTTATGTATCACATACATATATACACACATATACATATGTAAACACATAAATAATATACCTAGGTAAAACTGGAGTACGATGTAAAATGGCTTTCTTTTTAAATTTTTTTTTTGTGTGTGTGTGTGAAATGCCACACTGAAGATGGATTAGTTTTTTCTTCTTTTAAGCACTGGAAAACATTGTACTAGTGGTGTGATCAGACTCCATTAAAATATAAATTACTTGCTTTCTCCACGTCCCTTTCATTAAGAGGCTAATAAACAGATAGAATTATTCCTATGCAGTGTAAATCAAAGCCACCTCAATCCTGGTAGAAAATGTAATCAAACAAGGCATTTAACGGACCAGGCCTTACCAGTGCCTGGCATGGATAGGAGGAAGTGCTGTACCTGGGGAGGGGAGAGAGTCATTTGTTGTCTCTGCAGCAGGGACCAGGTCCTCAGAGGGGCTGGCTTTGCAGTCCTGGCACTGGGAGTGCTGGTGTGAGTTTACACAGAGGGCATAGATGGCATACTTCATGGCACAGAAGCCCTGATAAAGGGTTAGGTTCTGAGCCTGGCTCTGGTGCTCAGGGACTGGGGCATCAGCAAAGTCTTAATTGTAGAGAAAAACAAGCAGAACTTCAGAGTTAATTCTTTCAGGGACGAGAAATAGGCAGAGATGCCATACCTACATAGGTTCTTTACTCTCTCTCATTTCTGTGAGTCTGCTCTGAATCCCTTCAGGCCTTTCCTCTAGTCAACATCAACTTTCAGTTCCCTCCCCTTCCCTTTCCCCATCAATCTTCCTTCTACATGTCTCATGATCTCTACGTGGCACTGCTGCCCAGGGTCAAGACTTACACTTGAGAGCTAAAACCTTGTAAAGTTTTGTGTCCTAGTCCCAGCCCTACTATTGCCCCACTTTTTTCTTTTTCAAGTGAAGATGAAGTTCCAAATGCATCCCAGTGCGTACCCAGAGGTCAGACTTAAAAATATTCTTTGGAAGGCTTTTGTAGTTGAATATAAAAGCTAGATTTCTTTTGTTTTCCTTCACATTTTTTTAAAAGCCCGGGGGGGGGGGTCAATTTTATTTATTTTTCATTTGGTTTTTGTTTCTCCAACACTTGGTTGTGTACGTGGTGCTGGGTTTTGAACCCGGATCCTCGTGCATGCCAGACAAGCACTCAAACTGCTGGGCCACTGCTCCAGCTCCCTATGATATGATTTTAGACAGCAAAAGGAAAAAGCTTGTTAATAGGGTCTTGAATTTTAAGCAGAGATCAAAGGTTGAAACGAAGCTCTGTTAATGCTTACGGCAAGTCTCTTGTCCAAATCTTTTGATCTGTTCAAGGGAGTATGGAGGGGACATGGAGGGAAGAAGGGCACAAAATGTGCTCTGAGAAGGCCTGTGAAGCATGAACCCACTCACCATGAACTTCCATAAACAGACAGTGACAATGCCTTGAATGCAGAGGACGGGTCCCAGTTCTGTTCATTGGAATGAGAGTATGCTAGCAGTTTCTTAGATGATCCCACAGGACAAAGAACGTGGAACTGTGCCCAGGGGATTCCCTACACCTCACCAAAAAAGAGGAGTGCCTTCTATGTCCCATAAATAACTCTAATTTAGAGGACATCTGCTGGACAGATATCTGGCCATCACAATAAATCTTACGCTGGCATGACCATCCTAAGAGTGAATGCTGGCCAAACTGTTCCATGGCCAACTCACCATGCTCTTGCTGGAGGTCCTTGGCTGGCACCTTCTGTAAGAGCTTGAGAACCTCTTCCTCCCTGAGGGCTGGAAGATTTGTAAGGTGATGGACAGAGTAGAGCACTGAGTGGCTGTCTCCACCGTGTAAATGACACAAAAGATCTCTCTTTGGTATGGGGTTACTGAAAGGGAAAATGGAAAAGGAGGAAGTTACTGCTCTGCAGAAAGACTAGTCTCTGTTCCCTCTTATTCTTCCTCTCTGGCCCATACCACCACAGATTTTACTTCCTCAAGGTCTGGGTTAGAGCATACTGTTTATTTGCCCTCAGGAAAGCACATCCATCAAGTCAGCTTTATTTGTCAGAAAAGGGCCATTCTGGTCATAGGGTCCAAAAAGGGTCTGCAGATTGAATTTCCTAATTTCTATCCTATTCCCAGCTTCTCTGGATTACTTTTGGGAAGGATCCCTTGATACTTCTGCTTCTGCCTGCACTATTTCAGGAAGTGCTGGTGAGGTGGGTGAAGAACTAGATAGGAACCCAGATCTATGCTATCAGGGAAATGCAGGGCTTCAATGAGCATTTGTTGAACAGAAGTGTGATCCAGGATAACATATGACTAAGGAATGAATGACACTTACTTTCTGTGTAACTTTGGGCAAGTTATTTAACACCTCAGCTTCAGTTGTTCCATCTTTAAAATGAGGACAATATTATAATCTGCCTCATAGGATTACGATGAGGTTTAATCTTCCATATAAAGGGCTGAGATCAATGCCTGGCATACAGGAAGTGCTTAGGAAATGTGAGCTATTGTCATCATCCTGAAATTATCCTCCAGTTATGACCTAACGATCATGGAGAACATAATCATTACTCATGTTTTTTCTTGGTTTAATAGCTGGAGCAAATATCTGTGGCTGGACAACATTGTTAAATCAAAACACTTATGTGGAAGAAGCCTTGAAATGGTCATGCACGTGGATCACAGGATCAAGTGTGCCCAACGGTGGGAAGGGAGCTGAGTGCACAGTGCTGTACCTGCTCTGCTGTACACACCACTCCAGGACTTCCAGGTGAGCCCACAATCCATCACAGGCATTCCTGAGGAGCTCATCACAGTCTTGGTCCTGTTGAGAGGTGAGAAGAGATACTGTGAATGTACTTGGCATTCACAGATTGTGACAGACTTTAGGACCCTGCATTCTGCCTAGGTCCAAAGTCCCATGGCACTCACTTCCAGGGCAGCTCGGGATGTGGAATGAGCATTACCTGGGTCCTGTGGAGTGTCTGCAGCAGCCTCTTAGCTGACTTGAGGCTCTGGCAGTGTGTCCAGCCTAGCAGCACGAGCAGGTGACCAAGAGGCCTGAATTCCCTATTAAGCAGGCAGCCAAGGCTTGGGAAATCTTCCTCTTTAAGGAGAGTTAGTGCTGTTACCTGCAAGTCAAACAAGGCTAGTGGAGGCCGCTGTGTCGAATAGAAAGAATAAATTCTGGCTGCTGCTTACTGGGAAAAGAAGCTTTTAGTATGGTGGAGATTTCTAATGATGACAGAGTAGCCAATTGAGTGAAGTAAATTTTCATAAAAACATATCCCTTCAGATAGGGACTGACTTCTGTTGTAGACCCAGCTCCTAGAACAGTGCATGGCACACAGGTTGAGATTCATAAATATCTATTGAATTAAATGAAGTTTAGTTGAAATATGAAAGGAGAATATTAATTATTTCTTCATCAGTTATGACATGTACTATTGCCAGGGCCTTTTCTTTCTCACACCCTCAAGAAAGTTGACGTGGATCCGACGTCTTATTTGCTGCCAAGGGACCAACATAAAGTAATTACAACTAAGAACTTTCAGAGCCTCCTCTCCCCTGGGGCTGTGGGATGGACAGAACCAAATGACTTGCCCCTAATGAGACTGCTTGTTGTTGGATAAATAAGAGGGAGAGAAATAAGGAATGAAAAAGTTCAGGAAAAATTCTGGAGAATAATTAAGACTGACTTACCAGGATCTGCTCAAGGAAATGCTTGCTATTGCTCAGGCAGTAGAAAAAGGCCTCTTTCCAAGCCTGGGCAGGACAGGGTGTGGAGAACAAGGCCAGCATTGCTCGCTCGGGATCTGGGTGATCTGGTAAGACTAGACACCAAACCAGGCAGGGTTACAGGGAACCAAGGGCTCTTTTTTCCTAAGCCAGACTCCATTTAAAAAACCAACTGATGTTGGTTTTTAAAAACTTAAACCATGTTTTCTGTTCTTTAAAGATGCTTTACTTCTCTCAGTAGCTTCTGCAAAGCTCTTTCCTACTACTGCTCTTACGCCCTGTTCCATCACCTCCGTGTTAGCTAGAAAATCTGTGTTTTCACAAACAAAATGAAATGAAACAAAACAAAAAAATCTTATCTGTTCTTGCTTAGTCTTCCTGTTAGGTGACTTGTACAATAAGCAAGGCAGCAGCCTCAAGGAACTTCAAGAGGCTGGACATACTGACATTACCAAAACACAAGCAAATGCAGCAAAGGGAACACACCTTTTCCAGAGGTTGTGGCCTTTGGTAGCTTTTCTATGACCTTCTCTGCATAGGTCTGGCCGTAGAGGGACAGCAGGCCCTGTCCGGACTTGTGTAGCAGGCAGCCCAGCAGTCGCTCCTCCCGCAGGGGACTCCCCTCAGTCCTGCAGGCCTCCAGTAGTTCCTCACACAGGTCACGCAACTCAACCCCTGGTGGCTCTACAGGGCAACGCAGAGTCTGCAGGGCCCTGTAGATGGCATCCACTACCTCAGGGGATTCAGAGGCAGGGCCCTGCAGAGCCTGCAGAGCTTTTCGAATGAGGTCCACTAGTGCCTTCTGCAGCAGTGGATGATAGAGGCTGGTGCCATCATTATCACCCAGCAGGAGCTCCAACAGGGCCTGTGCTGGCTGGGGGACCCGCCTCAGAAGATCCCAGAGCACAGAGACAGCTTCGGAGCTGAACTGAGGGGTCCAGCTCTCACCCCTCAGCCTTCTGTCAGACACAAGGCCTGCTGCATCTTGTGCTAAGGTCTCATACAGCTCCTAAAGAGAGGATGAACAGAGGGATGGGAGTGGTCATGTCTAGAATGTTATCACTCATACATCTTGACAGTTCGGTAGCAGTAGCAAACAACTTCTGTAGGAGTTACTTTGTGCCAGACTTTGTACTAGGCCATTTATTCAGTAAACCTTATAATAACCTGAAGAGGAAAACATGACCATTTTTTCAATTTTACAAATAAGGACATTGAGGCTAAGAGAGATTAATTCAATTCCCCTAGGCTTCCATGTTCAAGCTAGTCCCACCTCACTGCCTCCAAAGTATGTAATGGTGACCTAAATCAGAGACTGCAAATTTACAGACCAGGTAAGTAAGATATAATACCCATATAAAAGCATAAAGCATTTACTTTTTAAAAGAACATTGCATATCATTTTAAATTCTTAATCTTTTTTTTTATTTTTGAGCAACCTTACAAGATTTTAACAAAATAATATAAAATGTGTATAAAATGTGTATATATTCTGGATATTGCAATTATCCCCAGGAGTGCCCCCCCCAATTACCCTCCCTTATCCCTCCCTTCCCCTTCCCATTATAACTCTAAAAAATTTTAATCCTAGCCACGCTTTAAGGTTACTTCAGTCTTTCTTCCACAAAACCTTCCTTCTATGGTTTGAATTTATTCTTTTAAAGTTCATGTGTTGCATACAACATCCCTAAATTGACACAGGTTGATATTGAATTCCTAAACAACCCAATCACAGGCACTGAAATCCATATTGCAATTAAAAGTCTACCAAAGAAGAAAAGCCCAGGACCTGGTGGCTTCCCTGCTGATTTTTACCACACTTTTGAGGAGGAACTAACACCTCTCCTTATTAAGTTATTTCAAGAAATTGAAAAGGAGGGAACTCTCTCATCCACTTTTTATGAAGCAACCATAACTCTGAAACCAAAACCCGACAAGAATATATATAAAAAAGAAAACTACAGATGATGAACATGGAGGCAAAAATCCTTAATAAAGTCCTAGCAAACCATATTCAAAAACTTATCAAGAAGATAATCAATCCATCATGATCAGGTGGGCGTCATTCAAGGTATGCAGGGCTGACTCAATATACGCAAAACAATTAACATAACTCAATATACGCAAAACAATTAACATAACTCACCACTTAAACAGAATCAAGGACAAAAACCACACGATCATCTCAATGGATGTGGAAAAGGCCTTTGATAAAATATAGCACCCATTTATGCTCAAAACTCTAGAGAAGATAGGGATCAAAGGAACATTTCTGAACTATGTAAAGGCTATAGATGCTAAACCCTCAGCTAGTATAATACTAAACGGAGAAAAGCTGAAAGCATTTCCACTAAAATCAGGAACAAGACAAGGCTGTCCACTCTCACTACTTTTATTCAGTATTGAGACCCTAGTTGGAGCAATTAGCAAGAGAAAGAAATCAAAGGGATAAAAATAAAAGAGAGGAAGTCAAACTCTCCCTTTCTGCTGAGGATATGATCATGTATCTGGAAGATTCCAAAAAACTCCATCAGTAAACTACTTGAACTTTAAACAGATTTAGCAAAGTGGCAGGCTATAAGATCAACACCCATAAATCAATAGCTTTCCTATACACTAATAATAATAGGACTGATGAAGAAATCAGGAAATCAGTCCCATTCACAAGATCTTCGAAAAGAATAAAATACTTGGGAATTAACCTTACAAGGGAAATCAAAGACCTTTACAATGAAAATTACCGGACATTGAAGAATGAAATCCAAGATGACCTAAGAAGATGGAAAGATGTTCCATGCTCTTGGCTAGACAGAATGAATATAATAAAAATGACCATTCTACCAAAAGCTCTATATAGATTTAATGCAATCCCTCTTAAGATACCTATGCCATTCTTTACAGACATACAAGAAGAAATTCTCAAATTCATTTGGAACAATAAGAAACCTAGAATTGCCAAAACATTACTAAGCAAGAAAGATGAATCAGGCAGCTTTGCCATACCAGATCTAAAACTATACCACAGAGCTGTAGTAACAAAGACAGCATGGTACTGGTATCAAGATAGAAAAGAAGACCAATGGAATAGAATAGAAGACCCTGAAATAAACCCTCAAATCTTTAAACATCTGATTTTTGACAAAGGAGGACAAAATATTACACGGAGGAGAGACAGCCTTTTCAACAAATGGTGTTGGACAAACTGGACAGCCACTTGCAGAAAGTTGAAATTAGACCCATATCTTTCTCCTTGCACAAGAATCAAATCAAAATGGATCAAGGAGTTAGGAATTAAACCAGCTACCTTGCAACTGATGGAAGACAAATTAGGTTCAACACTTCAGTATTTGGGTGTAGACAAAGACTTTCTCAACAGGTCTCCAAAAGTGAAGGAAGTAAAGTCAAAAATCAGTGAATGGAATGCCTTAAAGCTAAAAAGCTTTTGTACTGCCAAAGAAATAATCAAAGAGTCAAGAGTTTTCCTACAGAAATGAAGAGAATAATGGGATGTGATTCCTCTGACAGGGGCCTCATATCCAGAATCTACAAAATCCTCAAAAATCTCAACTACAAAAACACAAACAACCCAATAAACAAATGGGCCAAAGAGCTAAATAGAAACTTTTCAACCGAGGACATTGATCAAGCCAATGAATACATGAGAAAGTGCTCTAAATCACTAGTAATCAGAGAAATGAAAATGAAAACTACATTAAGATATCACCTCATGTCAGTCAGATTGGCAAAAATGAAGAAAATAAACAATAAGAGATGCTGGAGGGGCTGTGGAGAGATAGGCACACTAGCACACTGTTGGTGGAACTGCAGACTGGTACAACCCCTCTGGAAAGCAGTGTGGAGAATCCTCAAAAAACTAGGTGTGAGCCCTCCTCAGGATCCTGCTATTCCTCTCCTGGGTATTTTCCCAGGGGATTTAGAATCAGCACACTACAGTGACACAGCAAAATCCATGCTCGTAGCAGCTCAATTTACAATAGCTAAATTATGGAAACATAATCACTGGATGAATGGATCCAAAAACTATGGTACATATATACCATGGAGTTTTACTCAGCAATTAGAAACAATGATATACAGTCTTTGAAGGTAAATGGATGGCTATGGAAGAAATTATGCTAAGTGAAATCAGCATAACCAAGGGTTGAATGTCTTCACTCACCTGTGGAGGCAGGAGCTGGACCCTGGTCATTGAGAAAGGAGGTCTATTATCATGTTTTAAATCTGGATAAGGTGTAATGTCATATAACCTAAGGCATTTGCAGAGATGTATTGGGAAGTGGGGGGGGGCAGGATAAAGGTGGGTAATTGGGGGGTGGCTCTTGAGGGTAAATCTAATTTTCAGAATTTATATATATATTATATTAATTCATTATAAGTTTGTTGATTGTTCAACAAATGAATTTCTGAATAAAAAAAAAAAGAAGTTCATGTGTTGGAAACTTAATCCCATTAGGCTTAGATGAGGTCACAAGGGTAGAGCCCATGATGACATCAGTGGTTTTATAAGAAGAGGGAGAGAGACCTGAGCTAGTGCACTTTTCTGTCTTCCCATGTGATGCCTTCACCCATGTTACGATGCAACAGGCTTTCAAGGGCTGCTGAGCAGATGCCAGCGCCATGCTCCTTCTCCCAGCCTCCAGAACCATGAACTAAACAGACCTCCGTTATCCGTAAGTTATCCAGTCTGTGTATTCAGTTACAGAAGCAGAAAATCAGTCTAAGACACTTTCTTAAAACTTTCAATCCACACAATTTCAATGTAATTAAAAATTAGTACCATATGGTTTACTACTAAATTGTCTCATGTGTGTGTTAGATCTTCCTCCCCAACCAGACCATTAGCCCTTAAAAGCAGGAACCTATCTGCTTAGCCTGTTTGCAGAGTAAGGTAGAGGGAGAAAAGGGGGCCAGGAAGTACAATGCTTCTTCATTAACTGCAAGATTGTTTGAGTCCTTGATCTAATACAAGTGAAAGTCCCCACTTTAAATCCTACTATGAATATACCTTTTTTTTTTTTAAGAGAGTGGGACAGTGAGAGAGAAAGAGAGAGAATCAATTTTATTTAGTTTTCAGGTGGCCTTAGTTGCTCTGAGACTTTGTTATGTATGTGGCACTGGGGTTTGAACTCGGGTCCTCAGGCATGCCAGGCAAGCGCCATAACTCCTGAGCCACTGCTCCAGCCCCAAGAATATATCTTTAATCAACTGGTGGCACAGCTTTTAGGAAAATAAATACAGGGTTGGGGGGTGTCGCTCAATGGTAGAGCACTTGCCTAGTATGTGCAAGGCCCTGGGGTTGATCCCCAGCACCACAAAAAAAGGAAAGGAAAAACAAAAAAAGTACAGAGCCTTGGAACATACATTAGACACTCAAGTGGTAATTCATACTACGTAGGTACAGTTAATATTCAGTTTGCATCCTTCTTGTGAGGATTAACTATAACACATTCAACGTATCTGCTACAGAAGATATTCACCAAATATTAGTTCCTCTCTCTCTTCATAATTCCTATCATCTACTGGTTAAAAAATGCAAATACTTCAGTTTAAATCCATGTTATTTATTCCTTCTATGTGAAATGAAAAAAAAATTCAATCCCAAGTTATACTTAGAACTTCTGGGCAATCAACCTTAAAAATTCTAAAATTGGAAAAGTTTACCTTCTTAACCTCCCTTCACCTTCCCTTCCTTGAGAATAAGGAATAACCAACATCTTGGAGACCTGTCTCTGCTAGGTCTCTTGAAGCTGAGCTTATATAGTGACTGTACAGAAGGCCCCAAACTCCCACTTACCTTGAGGATGTCCTCTGGAATGTCATCTTGGAGGTCTTTAGACAAAAAAAGAAACTCAAGCTTTCTCCGGATAACAGCAGGGAGTAACTTCTATAAGAATCATAAGAAGAAGTACAGAGATATGCTTTGATTAACAAAACAAATACTCTCTAGTGAGTCTTATTTCTGCTATTTCTCTAAGATAAAGTACTTTTAATCACTAAACTGAATATGTTTTCAGACAACTTTCTTAGAAACCAAAACAGCTAAACTTGGACAAACACCACTCTTAAAAACTAATGATAAAGCCCATACTGATTAGTCTCAAATTCTAAGGTTTGTCCTTTTCTTTTGTATGATTTTTTTTTTTTATCACTTGAGCTATTTCCCCTGTAATCTCCCTTACTTCATCCAAAACACCCTGTCATGGGTAATCCTTGGTGGGTACAGCCCTCATAATCCTCTTTTGGCCCAATCTCTCTTTTTGGTATTCATTGAGGGAAGGATCTAATGTTTATTAAACACTTACAAGGCAGATATTATGAGCCATATTTAATTTTTATTTCGTTTAACTTCCAAATCAAACAAATCCATAGCACATAGTTATATATTTTTAAAGATTATGTTTATTAGAGGTGAAATGGTTAGGAGATATTTTTCAAATTATTCCAAACATGAAAAAGAAAAAATTATCCATAACTAACTAACTAACTAAATACACACACCACACACTTTTTCTTTCTTCTTCTTTCATGGTGCCATGGATTGAACCGAGGGCCTCCTGCATGCTACCACTGAGCCACATGCCCCGGCACAAAAGATAACTTTTTGTTTCACCTTTTTTTCATTGCTCTGACACTCCATTGTGTACATGGTACTGGGGTTCAAACCCATGTCCTTGTGCATGCCAGGAAAACGCTGTAACTGCAGGGCCTCTGCTCCAGTCCCTTGTTTCTGTTTCTTTGAGTTAGGGTCTCTGAATGTTGCCCAAGCTGACCTTGAATTCCTGAGCTCAAGGGATCCTCCTGCCTCAGCCTCCCAAGAAGCCTAGGACTGCAGATGTGTATCACCCTGTCTGCTGATCCCAATGTTTGTCAACAAGACCATGCCATCAGCAACGTCTAATGTATAATAAAGAGAAAATCTATGACCCTTTTCATACTTGCCTGTTTCACAATAATTTCCTGTCACCTACTCCTTACAACTCACATTAGAACTCTTCTGCTTTTCAGAAACAAATAAAAGTAAGAGTCTAGGACTAATCCTGAGAAACAGTAAATTAGAGACATTTATAAGTCAGGCCTATGATTGAAGCTTCCCAAAGGTGAGTTTTATTGGAAGGCAAGATGCACCTGTAGGAGTGTGTGTGTGTGTGTGTGTGTGTGTGTTTATGAGAGTTGGAACTCAGGATCACACTTCCTCCATTCATGTGCCATTCATCACATCAAAGGCTAACATGATCTAATTTGGTCCAAAGTCTTAATACTTTTTACCATACGCTTCCCTAACATGTGCATCAATTCTGCGTGAATGCTTGTATAATGCTTGTGATTGGAAGTTCATGCTGAGAAGCTGAATAGTGTTTCTACTGAGAAGTAAGAGAAAAGAACAGATAAGATGTATGAGACAGCAGGCTCTTAATTGTCTGGTTAAGATTTTAAGTCTTTATTTAGAATTCTAAAGAATGATTAGCTTATATTATTTTATTGGTGGAATTACTTTAAGCATATGCAGGATCATAAATGACCAACATTCCTAAAACAGCCAAGAAGTTGCTCATTGTTTCTAAGCACAGAGTTCCTTATTAGTGAAAATCAGAATATACAAATATGCAAACTAAAAAACTATATATGCATATATAATTTACAAAAAATACCTAATTTTCTGAAAGGAAGAGAACTAGTATTAATATTGTGGTCTAAGAGCACTCAGGTCATTTTCTAGGCATGTATATACCAAATGTAATTCTTTCTAAACCACTTATTTTTTTTCACCTGGTGAAGCATAAACATCTATGTCACTGAAAATTATTTCTCATATAATTTCGAACAGTGGCAGTGTTTCACATACAGTTATTTTCATTTATTAGCCAGTCCTGTGCTATAGATTGGGAGTTATTTCCAGTTTTCCTACATGAGAAGCTGCATAGCAATGAACACCTGCACAGTTAGATCTTTGTACATACCCTTACACATGTAGAGATAAATCACTGTAACATACAGAGGCAGAAGGCAAAAATGAATGAAGGAAAGGAAAAACAGAATTACTGCTTTGTTTAATAATTACAAAGGAAGTTTTTTTTTGGCAGAGGGTGGGAGCCTGGAAACCAACAGCCAGCCAGCATATTCCTAGAAAGCAAGAGCACTTCCAGGAAAAGACTTCCTTACAAAACTGCTCTAAGAATACATTTGAGGTCTTGGTCCTTATACAAAGTTTTAAAATTCTGAGTAACAAAAACATTCCCACAACTATTTAAATAAGCAAGACACCAGAGCTTTAAAGGTCAAATGATCTGTGATGTTGGAAAAAACAAGAACCAGGGAATTGCCTGATATGGTTGAGCAACGGACGAGAAAATAAGCAACCAATTAGGCATGAAGAAAGCAAACAGTCTCCACTGAGAAAAGTTCACTTGGCTTGACAAATTTCATGCCTATTCGAGAAAGATCCTTAATTAGTAATAAGGTTTCCTTGCTCTTTCTCTTTCTTTCAAGATACTACCGTAGCTATGGTATTTTTACTTTCGATCACATTTTTTTCTTTTAATTCTGACTCTTAATTATTCAGTTTCATTATTTTTCAATCTTGTTTCTTTTTGTTCCTCCTCTTGCTATCTTTCTGTCATTTCTCTTTGCTACACAGTTGGCTAACACCTGGATAAACGATACATTTAGATCACTAATTTGTTACTTTTTGACAGCTATGCAAAGGATAAATGTCATGCAAAAATGGAACTGAAGACAAAATTAATACTGATAAGTAAGGGAATAAAAACAAGAAAAACTAGGCTAAATGACAGACATTCAAAAAATAGAATTTCTTACTTTTAACTCTATATAGGCTAAAAAATGATGTTGAAAGTATAAAAACCAGAGAGGACTGGGAGTCAGATCTTGGTTTCAGTTCCAGTTTTTTTGTTTTTTTTTTAAGAGACAGAAGGACAGTGAGAGAGAGAGAGGACAGAGAGAATGAATTTTTATTGAGTTTTTCACATGGCTTTCATCGCTTTGACACTTATTTGTGTATGTGGGTGCAGGGGTTTGAACCCATGTACTTGCACATGCTGGGCAAGCGCCGTAACCACTGAGCCAACACTGAGCCACCACTCCAGCCTCTCAGTTCCAGTTCTGCCAGTTAAATTTATGCTACATCCCCAGGCTAGTCATTTCTTTTGAGTCAGAGGTCCCTCACTGAAATCAGTCAATTAATCCTTTCTTTTTTCCTTCCTTTCTTTTCTTTTCCTTTTGACATGGGGTCTAGCTGCCAAGCCCTTCAATTCCTGGATTCAAGCAATTCTCCCACCTTAGCCTCTAGAATAGTTCCAACTATTGGTATGCACCACGTGCCTGCCTCCTCGCTTAAATCTTAAAGTTTCCGGTTCAGTATGAAATTGATTCAGAGAAATTCCTTTAATATATCTTGATCTCTGATAATAAACCCTTCTGAAAAGAGATTTTAGTGCAAGATGTTCTTTAAAAAAAAGAAAGCATTTCCTTAGCAGTTTTATTTCACTTATATTAATTTACTAGATTTTTATATTTAGTAAGTTTTAGTTCAATTCTTGTAAGTTATTATATTACTAACTAATGGGGCTTAAATTTATAGAATTTCACTGTTTTAGACTATTAAAAAGATTTTTAGAATAAAAATGAATTTTTAGCTCAGTCCATTCTCTATTACTTGATTGTTAAATAGATCCAAATGTATAGGTTCATATTTTATTTGCTATATTATCACTTTCACCGAATCTTGCAAAGTTCTTTTTAGGTACAAGATTTATAGTTATTTAACAAAATGGCATCACCTCAAATGGTATTATAATCCAATGTATGTTATAGTGAATTAATGAAGGAATTTAGGCAAGAAGGCAGCAATAACAATTTAAATAACTCTCACTGTCAATACTGAGAAAGACTATGACCAACTTCATAATAAAGGAAGTAACAGACAGAAGGAAAATTCTGTAACTACTTCTAAATTCTCAGTATAGGCCTTAGAAGAAAATTTGAATGTAAACTTTCTTACCTTATCCTGGGCCAACCATTTCTCTAATACAAGTAGCCAGAGCCAGGCTAATCTTTGAGGGCTCATGTCCTGCCCACATCTGAAAAATGTGAAAAGAAAGATTTTGTAAAACACTTTCTACTGATCTTCTCTCTTTTGTGATCTAAGATTTAGATTTTACTAAATCAGTAAATCAGTCAATTTTAAACCTGAACAGGCAAGTCCTAATGGGAAATTCTCAGTTATGAGTTATGATAGCTGAATAAAACATTAGAATCAGAACATAGCTGGCACCTTCCATAAAAGTCTCCATTCTACCTCCACCTCTTTTTTAATTTTTTTTTTTTTTTTTTGAGACAGGGTCTCGCTATGTTATTTAGGCTGGTGTCCAATTCCTGGCCTCAGGAGATTCTCCAGTTTCTGGGACTATAGGCATTCATCACCATGCCAGACTTAACCCTCCTTTTTTTTTTTTTTTTTTTTTTTTTTTTTTTTTTTTTGTACTGAGGATATTGAACCCTGGAGTGCTTTACACTGTAATTACATGCCTGTATTCCCAGTGGCTCTGGAGGCTAAGCCATGAGGATCACACGTTGAAAACCAGCCTCAGTAACTTAGGGAGTCCCTAGGTTACTTAGTGAGATCCTGTATGTCTCTAAATAAATACATAAATAAATAAAGTTGAGTATAAGGCTCAGGGATTAAATGTCCCTGGGTTCAACTCCAGGTACACCCTACTCTCCTGCAAAAAAGTAAAGACAAGCCAAGGAAAGACTAAAACAGTACATTTGACTCCCATATCACGAGTTAAAAGCACTACCAGGCAGAACTTCTTTATAAATCTAGGATAGAGAAATATGGTTATAGGAGACAAGGAGGGGTCATAGTACAAATAAAAAGAGGTAGCACTAAGGAGTGAGGGAATTCTTCTGCAATGATGCAACAGTTCTGTATCTTTATTGCCATGGAATTATGTGGATAATATTGTACAGAACTGCCAATAACAAATGGTTGCAGACTTAGAAAATGGTGAAAACCCAACAAGATTTGTAGTGTAATGAACAGTAACATACCACTGTCAATTTCTAGGTTTTGAATATTATACCACAGCTATATGAGATGGCACAAACTGTGGAAGCTGTTATCTAGAATAGATAAGGGGTTGCTTTTTTTGGAGGCCAAGGAAATAGTTTTTAATGCACATATGCCATTTTCTTTAATGATAATAAACAAGAAATGGTGATTTCAGGCACACTTTGGTGGCCAGGCTTAAATCCAGTTCCAGATGATAATCCCAAACCAATGGATTATATTAGAAGTAATGGGCATATATTAGGTAAAATTTCAGAGTATGTGAAATACACTCTGCTTCTGCTAATTCTTTAGAAGGTAACTGGGTGGGGTACACTAACCAAAGCCCACATATTGAACCATATTTCTCCTATCATGAAATCCCCTGTCAGGAAGGGAGATCCCTTACCTCAGCAGATGTGGACACAGCACCAGCGCCCGAAGTATGTCTTCCACCCTGTTTGGGATATCCCCATGTCCCTGGTGTAGCTGATGTACACATGCCTGTGCCAACTCCCATTCTCCCCGCCGCAGGCACTCACAGAAAAAACTAAAAAGCTGCTTCTCGGTAGCAGTTTCTTCGTCTCCAAATGGATGATTCATTTTCCCAGCACAGAGTGCGGGGAGCTAGATAGCGGTGTGTTAGGCGGAACACATTCTCAATTTTCTCATTGGTGGAGTCCCTCCTAGAAACAATGAACCACAGGTAGAAGAAAGGACAACTCTAGACAAACCAGCAACGACTGGCCTGACTGGGAAAGGTGGGAATTACTTTCCTTATTGTTTTAAGTTTAATTTGACATATTACTATCTCTTTTTAGGATCAATCACTTTCTCCAAAGTGTGGATACTCTCTCTCTCCCCAGATCCTATATTTATATTAATCGTCCTATTAGCCCGGGGCTCAGACCCGTAACTCGATTTCCGCATTCCCTCCAGAACACTGCGCGGGGTCCGGCACAAAATCCCCAGGTGGTCGCCACCGCAAGAATGAAAAATTCAGCAGGAGCCCCCCTCGCTGAAGCCTTCAGTTAAGGGAGGGGATTGAAGATCAGGAGATGAAAAATCTGAACTGAAGGGCTGGGGGCAAGGGGCCAGCGGGGACACAGAGACACTCCCTACGGGGTCTAGAAGCGCTCCCCGCCTTCTGCCTGGCGCCTTCCACTCACCTGCTCCAGCCGCCCAAAGCGACAGAGCTTCCAGCGCAGCCATGTTTGCGTCGCGTCAGGTGACAGATCCACCGCGAACAGGGGCGGTGGGGGCGGCGATGACGACGGAGAGCGCCATTCCTATTGGCTCCCGGGAGGAAAGATGCAAATTAGGTGCCATGTTTGTTTGAGTCACGTGACGTCATCTCACCACAAGCTAAAGCTAGAAAGCTCGGAAAGAGTTAAATCTGCTAGCGTGGTTTTGGACCATCCCCTCTCAATCATGACAGCTCCACCTCTCTACCTTTTCCGTTCTGCTGTTGGTCGAGCAGGTGGTAGAAACAGCTTTTTGCCTCTAGATTCCAATCTCTGTACTCTTTTTTTTCTCTAAAGTGCAAAGCAGTGACAGTTCTTTGCTAGATGCTGTGGATACCCAGGGTTATCCTCCTCTATTAGCATTCTACTTGAACTTTCTTGTAAGCCCAGAACTCGGGGATTCTCATATTCTTCTGCTTCATTCTATTTATTTGTCTCCCCATTTTCCCGCAACAGTTAGTTGAACGATGTGCATGGCCTGTTTTAGAAGTTGAATGAGGTAAGGTGCCTCTTCCCAAAAGAGGGGTGTAGGACAATAATTAGGTTATAGTGAGCTAAATTATAAACTGAGGTACGCATGGAGGAGAGGAAAGAATGAAATCAGGTCTTATTAGGTTTCCTCATTGCAACTGCTTTTACACTAAATCTTCAGTTAGGTTTCCTTTATGTTCTTTTCCAACTAGAGATCCACAGGCTTCTCCAACATATGTGTTTCTGTTTGAGCAATTTCAGTAAGCATTTCCCAAACAATTTTTGAAAAGAGCCAATTAGAATAAACACGAGGCTACCTTCCAAAAACTCTTCTGTGAAAGCCAGATTGACGTCTAGTCTCCAGAAAACATGCCTCTCTGGTCCATTAAGCAGTTTTTAAAATGTAATAATATATGAAAGAAAATAGAAAATTCCAAGCAAGGTTTTCCTTGCTTTGGTGATGTTCTTCCGCCGGATTTTGATGATCGCTATTATGAGAAATGGACTCGGATTCAAGGCTCTTACACATCATTAGGTAGTAAGAACTACAATTCCCAGCAAGCAGCGGAGCCAAGCCCAGCATGTGTTTGCTTCTGATTGGATCAATAGCCAGAGTGCCGACCAATCAGCGCTCCGGTTGTTGTTTTGCGGCGTTTTCCGCCGGGAGCTGTGTCAGGGGTGGGGGAAACTTTGAAAGTTGGCTGCTGCAGACCCGGTACTGAAAAGTTTCTTGTGGGGGAACAGTTGTGGGGAAGTGGGTGTTCTCATTATTTCCAGCTCCCTCTCTGAGCCTGTGGATATGGAAATCGGGTAGCGGAGAGTCTTGGATGCTGGGTAGGGGATCTTCACAGGAATCCCAACTCGGCCCGGGCGGCTTCTGGCCTCCATTGCGGGGAGCAGGGATGCTTGGAAGTTGCCCTAGACGGAGAAAGTCCCTCCCTCCCCAACTTCTTCACCTGCTCCGCCCCAAGGCAGGTGATCCTGTGGTTAGGGGAAGTTCAGGGACTGTCATACTTAAGGTGGTATTGAAGAGCTTGGAATCTGCAGTTAGATTCCTGGATTCGAACGTGCGCTTCACCAGTGGCTTTGCATGTGTTTCAATTTAGTGCCTCGGAAGCCTTATCTGTAAAATGAAGTCTTTTTGTTACTTCACAGTTTTCATTAAACATCTAACAGGATTTTCTTTTCTTGGTGGTGGAGTGGAAAGAGTTCAGTCTTCGGAGTTGAATATCTCTCCTTGCCTCCAAAACGCGTAGATGGGTGCACACATATACAAGGCAGGAAAAAACAAACGTGCAAGTCCTAAACATGCGTTGATAAGATTATGGAACAGATATGTACAAAATGTGATGGAAACTTTGGGGAGGAAGAGAATGCCTGGGGGAAGGCCTTGTGGAGGGAAGTCAGAGTGCTTAACCTCCCGAAATACCCTTTGCCTGGAGGGCAGATCACCTGAGGGGCTGCAACGAGGTGTGCTGAATATATTGATGATGATTGCTAACTTGAGCATTGCGTGCCAGCCGCTGTCCAAGTACTTTAACCCCTCCCCACAATCCTATGAGGTAGATATTAGAATCACCCTAGTTTTACAGATGAGGAAACCAGTGTACGGACACGTAAGTAACTGCCAGGAATGACAGGATCTGAGCTTTGCAACCTGCTATATGAATGGGAGCAAAGGACCCATGTTTAAAGTTTTAAAAATGTGATCGTAAGAAATATAGAATTTATCTTGTGGTCCAATGTGCCATGGAATGTTTTCAAGGATAAAAAAGTGAGATTTTAGGAAACTTCTGACAAGGTTGTGACACTGACCTAATTTTTTCAGGCCAGTTTGAGGTTTCTTCCTGTCTGCTCTCATAGCACATTTAAAGAGCAATTACAATACTTAACTGCATGACTGTAGTTATTTGTGTCCACATCTCTCCGCATTTCTCCACTGTGAGTACCAACAGGAAGGAAATCTACTTTAATGATTCTTCAACCCCAGAGTTCAGCTGAGTATATGTTTAAGAAGAGTCTGTGGAGGGGCTGGAGCCATGGCTCAGTGGTTTCCGTGCTTGCCTAGCAAGCACAAGGACCCGGGTTTAAAACCACAGCACCACTTACACAACTAAGTGTTGGAGCAACTAAGGCCATGTGAAAAACTAAATAAAGTTGTTTCTCTCTTTCTCTGTCTCTCTCACTGTCCCTCTCTCTTAAAAAAAAAAATGTCTGTGGAAGGAGCAAACTGAATGGAGAGGTTTCCTTTGTTTTTGATTTTTTGGTAAAGTAGGGAGTGACCAGAAACGGTATGCAATAGATTAGGCAAGTGATGGGAGTGACCCTGTTAAGTCAAAAATAGCACACTGGTTATTGTTAAATATATCTGTAGTTTGGGTGTTTTTTTTTGTTGTTGTTCTGTTTCTGACTGGTTGAATTTTTTTTTTTTTGTACTAGGGATTGAACCCAGAAGTACTGAGCTACATCCCCAGTCCTTTTTTATTTTATTTTAAGGCAGGGTCTAAGTTGGTTAGGGCCTTGCTAAACTGCTAAGGTTGCTTTTGAATTTCAGATTCTCTTGCCTCAGCCTCCTGATCTGCTGGGATTACAGGTGTGTGCCACCACACCCTCCTGACTGGTTGAATTTATCAGTCTAAATCATTATTGCCTGGAATGACCTGTTTTGAAAAGACACTAGACAATAATCTATCAGCTAGTTGTCACTTCCTACATGTTTTAATGGGGAAACAAATCAATACTAATAAATTCCCATTGGGAGAAATAAGGGTCATATATTTTGTGTTTATGGAAGGTGTTCCATAATATTACTAAAATCATTTTTATTTGTTCCCTGGAATGATAAACAGTTCCTATTTCTACTCTTTCCAGAGAATGCTTTGCCACCTCAGGTGAGATACAGTCTCTCCTTTGCACTCATTATTAAGGAAATCATAGTGATTCTGTTCTAGTTCTCCAAATATAAACATTTCATGAGCTTTATTTGCCCCCAGCAAGGTACAACAAGAGTGAAATTTAATTGAATGTGGAATTATAAGCAGCTATTATAATAAAGAACAATTTTGATTTGTAGATAATAACCATAATAATAAAATCTCATTTGACTCCTAGAAAAAGGAAAAGTTAAATGTGATTATGGACTTGCAGTACAATGTAACAGTTAAAGAATTGGTCTCAGAGTTAGATTGCCTGTGTTCAAATTCTGGATCCACCATTTACTTTTTCTGGTGAGAAGGGACTAGTGGACATTGGGTCCAGTAATCTACTTTCCTTATAGGCCTGTTGAAAATATTAAATGTGATAAGTAAGGCAAAGCTTTGGAATAGTGCCTGGTATATACTATGTACTTAATAAATTTAGCAGTAATTATTATAGTGCAGTGAAAGTAAAGAGTTCTAGATGTGATGTTTGGAAATATGCCTTGAAAATTAATTACATATCTAAATAAACTATAAATAAATTGAAAACCTTAAGATGCTATATAACTGTGAAACAGCATTATAATCATGGAATAAATATTAAAGAGTTGTGTGAAATGCACATTCTGAGGTTTTTGGTATGTGTATGTGTGTGATAAATAGGTGTTTCTTTTTAAAACCATCATTTCTTCATTAGTCATTTGCATATTTCATTTTATAATGGAGAAACTTGAGAACTTTTATTTTGTAAAGTGTTTTGGATAGCTCATTCACTGTCATGCACATTATTTTCTGATAATTATTTTTTTCAATGTTTTTTCTTTGCTGGATCTGGAGGTATGGGTAGCAAGAAACTAAGACGAGTGGGTTTATCCCAAGAGCTGTGTGACCGTCTGAGCAGACATCAAATAGTTACCTGTCAGGTAAAACTTACTTGATTTTTATTTTTTAGTAAGAAATTTTATGCACCAATTAACTTTTACATATATCTTGATAGCTCTGAAACCTGGAACATAAATACTTAGGTTTACTAAAAGAAGTTGAATGATGGTGCTTTTCCATAAGCCACTTAGGTTGCATTTCCAAATGCAACTTCATTTATTGAAATTCAATATTTTTGCATTTTAGGGGACATAAGGTGAGGTATACTTGTACCATTTACTTTGGGCTTTAGAGAAGTTTTATCTACTTAAATTTTATAGTTACATAATATTATTCAGATGAAGAGATAATATTCAACATGGAAAATTTCTCTTGGAAGACAAATTAATAATTACAACTATTTATTAGAATTATATTCTTATTGATGAAGCCTGAGAAATAATATAGAGTAGATTTACTTTTTAAACACTAATGAAACAAATCCATTTTAGGAAGGGAAAAAAGGTTTAAGGATTTATTTTAGGAGTTTATCCTCAACAAGATAGATTTGAGAGTATACCATGATTCTTTTTGAATTGTTTGCTGTGTTAACAATTTGATTCCTCCATTACACATTTAATAATTCTCCAGTTCAAATTTCAAAATGTTCTTAAAAGTATGAAATTTAACATTTTATTCCACATTCAGTCCTGTTCTCTCTCAATTATCAAATACTTTCTTGAGTAAACTTCTAGCTTAGAAAGAAACACTTTTTCCCCCCACTGTTCAGGATCAAATCTAGGCTCTCACGCATGCTAGGCAAGTGCTCTGCCACCAAGCTATACCCCAAACCCCGAGAAACACATTTCAACCTGACACTTTCTGGCATTCTGGGTGCATGGTTTGGCCCCTTTCTGGTACAAGTTCAGTGTCATATAAACCTGAATTGGATGCTACTGCTATGTGATGTTGCCTGGTATGTCGTCTGCTATATGCCAATTGAACTGAAAATTAGAATATAAGATCATGTCATCATATTTTTAGTTAAGGCATGTTTGGGGAAAAATGCATAGGCCTGGGTACAATACCTAGTACTGCAAAGAAAAAAAAAGCATAAATCTTTGATTTGCAAAAAAAAAAAAAAAAACCCAATAACCATTTATCTACATATGAGCAATATCGATTGAAAGTTTTCTTTGAATTCCAATATACTTTTTACACATGTATGTTTAAAATATTCTCTTTGTCTGTTTAGGACTTTTTATGTCTTTCCCCATTGGAACTTATGAAGGTGACTGGCCTGAGTTATCGAGGTGTCCATGAACTTCTCTGTATGGTCAGTAGGGCCTGTGCCCCACAAATGCAAACGGTATCTATCTATTTTATGATTTGAGTATGAAATGGTTCTTTATCTCATTTAAAAATCTTATTTTTGGATGAAATAAAAGTAGGGATGAGCTCCTCAAAAATATCAAGTTTCCTACCAAAGACTTAGTCCTCTAATGAGAGTATATGTGAAAAATTTATGAGATTTAAAAATTCATAGAAGACGGTTCCTAAATGTGGGAATTAGGGAGTAACAGGAAATTTTCCTTCTTTTGGTAGACAATAGTGATATTTCAAAAGGTTATCTTTATTTGTCACTGTTTTAGGTAAGATTTGAGGGCCTTGTGTTTAAATTGTAACACTCAACTTTTGAATGTCCTTTTGTCATACTTATCTTTACCATCATTACTTACTCTTTATAATGAAGTGCATATATTTGCACTTTTGCTTACTTAATTATTGAATAGATGATGCCTAAAATTTTATTCTTTTTTTTTAAGAAAGAAAGGGGACAGTGAGAGAAAGAGAAAAGCAATTTCTATTTAGTTTTTCATGTGGCTTTCATTCCTCAGACACTTAGTTGTGTACGTGGTGCTGGGGTTTGAACTCGCGTAGTCGTGCATGCCAGGCCATTGCCACAACCACCAAGCCACTGCTCCAGCCCTAAAATTTTATTCTTATTCTGTTTTTAAAAAGAGGGATGGACAGAGAGAGAGAGAGGGAAAGAGAAAATCAATTTTATTTAGTTTTTCACGTGACTTTCATTGCTCCAATACTTCCCTGCGTACCTGGTGCTGGGGTTCAAATCTGCTGCTCCAGCCTCTTATCTTTTTTTTTTTTATTAGATGTATATAGAGATACAATTGAGGGGAAACATTATCAAACCTTCAATAACCAATGTATATATACTTAGTTATCCAGGGGTAATGCCAAATCATGGATGCCTAACTTGGGTTTCCCCTGTTGCTGCTTCCCCCAGAAGAACTCCTGCGTTAAATGGATATCTTGTGGAGGAATGACATCTGCTTCTGAGATGGTTCCCCCATATTCCCACTCTCCAGTCTCCGAGGAGTTCTTCATATACTCTCCCCCCTCCCCTTCACCCTTCCTATGCCTCCATGTAACCTAGGGAGCCATCCCCCTATTGCGTTGAGAATCATACAATTTGAAGTTATTGTTAGCTTAGCCATCTAACCTACTGCTTCCCCATGTATTCTAGCTTCCACAGATGAGAGATACCATTCGGCCCTTGAGTCTCTGAGATTGGGATACTTCACTTTGCATAATTCTTTCCATGTCCATCCATTTGATCTCAAAAGCCATAATATCATCTTCTCTAATGGCCGAGTAGAATTCCATTGTATATAAGTACCAAAGTTTTTGTACCCACTTATCAAGTGAGGGGCATCTGGGTTGATTTGATAGTCTAGCTATAGTAAATTAAGCTGCTATAAACATTGATGAAGCCACATCACTATAATATGCTGATTCTAACTCTTTTGGGAAAATCCCCAGGAGTGGGATAGCTGGGTCATAAGGTGGTTCCATCCTTAATTTTTGAGGATTCTCCACACTGCTTTCCATAGTGGCTGAACCAGTTTGCAGTCCCACCAGCAGTGTGACAGTGTTCCTCTTTTCCCACAGCCCTCCAGCATCTGTTGTGATTCAAATTTTTCCTTTTTGACCCTCTAACAGGAGTGAGGTGGTATCTCATTGAAGTTTTGATTTGCATTTGCCTTGTAGCTAATGATGTAGAGCATTTTCTCATATATTTCTGGGCTTTCTGGACTTCCTCTGGTGAGAAGTTTCTTTTAAGATCCGTAGCCCATTTATTGATTGGATTATTTGTGAGTTTGGAGTTTAGTTTCTTTAGTTCCTTATATATTCTGGATAGCAGGCAAAGGTTTTCTCCCATTCTGTAGGTTCTCTCTTGATGCTCTTGGCTAGATCTTTAGCTGTGCAAAAACTTTTTAGTTTAATTGCATCCCATTCATTTATTCTTGACTTTACTGCTTGAGCCATGGGAGTTTTGTTGAGGAAGGTGCTGCCGACTCCTATGTCCTGTAGTGTTGACTCTACTTCTTTTTCGAGTAAATTAAAAGTTGTTGGCTTAATATCCAGATATTTGACCCATTTTGATTTAAT
>PVKS010006478.1:0-78232 GCA_004027875.1 Aplodontia rufa
ATATGTTTATTTTATTGTTATGTAATTATCCATTTAACTCTGATTCTACATTTCACCTTCAATGTCATTCATGCCATGTGTCCCCTCAATTCATCTTATACATTTTATTTGCGTATGTTATTATATGAATAATATATATTATCATGTTGACTTTTATTTACATAAATTGCATGTTTTATTCCACATGTTTTATTCTATTTCCTAGTTCTCTTAATTAACATCTTTTCCCTAATCCATCCATATTGCTCTATATAGGTTTAGTTTATACTTCTGGCTAATTTCATTCCTTTAGTCCTTTCCTTTTTTTAAAAAAAATCTCTACACATAGACTATTCACAGCAAACAGCCACTTGCATGATTCTTTTGTGTGTGAGCATGTGTGTGCGTGCGTGTGTGTGTGTGTACTGGGGATTAAACCCAGGGATGCTTAACCACTGCACAATATCCCCAGCCCTTTTATATTTTGTATACAGGGTTTCACTAAGTTGCTTAGAAACTCGCTCAGTTGCTGAGGCTGGCTTTGAACTCGTGATTCTCCAGCCTCAACCTCCAGAGTTTCTGAGATTATAGGAGTGTGCCATCACAGTTGGTCCATTTGCATGATCATGCACCTCTGTGAGAATATTTCTGGGATATATATTTAGTTATAAAATTACTAATTTATAGTATCCATGTACAATATTTATTTATTTAGCAAAGTTATTTTCATGATATTGCAATGAGCAAAATAAAGTCATTCCAATGTGTAAAAGGTGATATCTGTTTCCACTTCTAGCATTTGAGGGTCTCCATTTCCTAATTCAATCTTAAATAAAGATATAAAGTTTAGCCAATATAGTCTGTGTAGAGTGTTAATGTATATTTTCTGATTTCTACAAATCTCATTGAGTGATTACTCACTAATTATATTTTTCTCTTCTGTGAATTTCCTATTCATACCTAAACATTTTAACAATACCTTAAAGATATGCAGGCCTTCTGAGCAAGCATTTTATATCCTGGGTGTATATAATAGAAAAATGTGTATATGTATTCACCAAGTATCAAAGTGTTCAAGTTGGCATTGTTCATAATTGTTCAAACTTAGAATCAACCCAAATGCCAAGCAGTTGTAGCTTAGATAGCTACGCTGTGCCATTGTATTCTTCAGGGTTCTCAGGAGAAACTGAACCAAAGATTTATGAGAAGGAGGCTGCTTAGGTGATTATGGAGGTAGAGAAGTCTCACGATCTGCTCTCTGTAAGCTACAGGCCCAGGAAAGCAGGTGGTTTAGTTGTAGTCCAAGATCAAAGGAGCAAAACAAAGAGTTCCAATGTTGAGGACAGGAAGAGATGATGTCCCATCTCAAACAGAGAAAACATATTCACCCTTCTTCTACCTTTTTCTATTCAGGCCCTCAATAGATTGGATAATTCCCGTCTATACTGGTAAAACCAGATCTTTACACAGTTTACTGATTCAAATACTAATGTCTTCCAAAAATACCCTCATAGACACACCCAGGAATGTTGTACAAGCTATCTAAGCATGCTTTAGCCTTGTCAAATTGAACGTTTAAATTAACCATCACAGGTATTTTTAATATAATGGAATATTATGCATTGAATACTATGAACATTCTACTGCTAGATTCAAGGATGAATCATATCCATAAGTTCAGTGAAGAAGCCAAACAAAAGAGACTATCTGCTATAAGATTTTTTGTTTTAAAGTTCAAGAACAAGAGAAATTGATACATTTTCCTAGAAGTCAGAATTTATGGGAAGATGGGTGCCTGATAGGGAGTATGAGGAGATTTCCATATGTGGTAATCATACTGTATATAAATTCATAAAGTTGAAAACTTAAGACTACTGTGTTTTTCTATATTTACATTATGCTTCAATAAGAATTGAAAATTTTAAGAGCTGTATTTGTGCATAACCCTACATTTCCAATTCTGTCCTAAAATAAAAGTGTTAGTGTGACTCATGTATTTCTCCCACAATAAACTTCTAAAACTTATTATTCTTGGTCAATAAGAAATACAGATAATTTAAGAACAAATTATAATCAAGTGTGATAGGTCTAGGACAGGAAATTGAGATGCATAGTAATAGCAGACTAGGAATCATGGGAAGCTTCTCAGAGAAAATGGTGTTTAAGGAGCCACCTGAGGGGGAATAAAAAACACCTGGGAGTTGCTCAGGGAACAATAAGAAAAGAAGGTACCCAGCAAAAGGAAAAGCACTGTGAAGGGAGAGAATTGAGAGAGGCTGAGGTTTTGTCTGTTTTGTGCTGCTGTTACAGAATGCCACAGTCTGAACAAATGGTAAATTGAATTTTATTTGGCTCATGGTCTTGGAGGCTGGGAAGTCTGAGCTAGATGGACTGCATCTGGCGAGGGCCTTTTGCTTCATTTTAACATGGTGAGAGAGAGATGGGAGAATGGCGGCCAAATTCCCCGCTTTGTAACTAACCCATCCCCACTGTAATAGACTTATCCATCCATGAGTGTTTTAGTCAGCTTTTGTGTCACTGTGACCAAAAGACATGACAAAAACAATTTTAGGGGAGGAAGAGTTCATGTGGCAATCTCAGTTCCAGACATCTTAGTCCATAAACGGTTGGCTCCATTGCTCTAGGCCCGAGGTGAGACAGAACATCATGGTGGGAGGGGAGTGGTGGAGGAAAGCAGCTCAGGGCAAGACCACCAGAAAGCCGAGAGAAAGCTCCACTCATCCGCTCATTGGGGATAAAATAGAAGCCCTAAAGTCACCAGGGATCTACCTGGTCCGGCCAGTTAATCCCTACCAGGGAATTAACGCACTGATTAGGTTAAAACTCTCCTAATCCAACAATTTCACCTCTAAAGTTTCTTGCATTGTCTCACACATGAGCTTTTGGGGAACACCTAATATCTAAACCGTAACAATTACTTTGAGGGAGACTTTCAAACTATACTACTCACTCTGTGAGGTTTAGAATTTGAGAGGAAAGATGGCTTGAATGTGAGAATCAAGACTAATTGTAGACCAAAGTGGATCATGAGGACCTTCTAAGCCCTGTTAAGGGTATTGCAGTTTATTTTACATGAAATAGTCCACATTGGAGGCAAACAAACAGTGAAATAATAAGGATGGTCTTTTAGTCCTGAGTCAGACAAGAGTCTGGAGAGAGGCTTGGAAATGAGCCCTGTAGAAATGAGAGACAGCAGTCTGGGAGAAGACAGTCACTGTGTTCCAGCTTGGAACCCTTCAGGTGGCCCGAAATCCTCTTATAGTAGAGTAAAATGAATTCCATAGACTTTAGAGAGATTGAATAGCCAGAGAGAACTCCTGAATTGGTTGGACACCGTGGAGGGGAAAACATAAAAACTGGCCTTTTATTTATTGGTTCCTGATGTGGCTCTTGTTCTTAGAGATTAACCAGCGTTCTAAACTGACCTCAGGACAGATTCTGAGTCTTCTTAAGTATTTGCATTCAGTTTTCATAATTACATCATTTAAATTGCGCTTGCACTGCTCATATAGACATTTTAAAAGGGGATACATTAACATTCTCCTCCTCACTTTTCCTATTCTGCTCAGAAACATTGACTGACTGTTTACATATTTGCTATTTACATTTATTGGGGAGACAACTACTGGTATTGAGTGGTTTGAGAATTGCTGAAGGGACCATATGTTTGATAGATTTTAATTATGTATTTTATTATCTCTATTGCCTTAAAACAGTGCCCCTTAAATTTCAGGAATATGTAGCTGAAACCAAACAAGTCAACCAAACAACCATGAGCTATCCATATTGATGAAAATTATTGTTAAGATGCTTTTCAAATATATTAAATATAAAATCAGTTATAAACATTTTGTCTTGTAATGCATACAAAAGAAAAATTTTGGAGTGACACAAAGCTATAAATAGGCTAGTAATATTCAAATTAATAATTGATTTAATATGACCATTGAGGTGGCTTGGCTGAAACTCATTTGTTGCTCACAGTAATCTACTAGAAAACAGATTTTTTCCTGCCATATTTCTCTTTCCTAATTACCACAAAATCTTTTGGCAGGCAGTAGTGACATTTGGGCATCCCCAGGTACTAACTTATCATTTTCCCTCAGGTTCACAACTGTTTATTTCTTCCTCTGTACAACAGTACTTGGCACCAATAAAATTGTAAACACAAACTCTACGACTAAAATGTAACAAAGATTTAGTTATACAGTGGATCCAGAAAAAGCTTTCAATAGTTTTAAAGATATCAAACATAAATAATTACCAAATGATCAAAAGTTTTAAATTCTCATTGAATTTAAAATATAATTTATGAAAAGATGTTTGTTAGACCAGAGTTAGCTAGAGGAGCACTGAATTGATTTGATAGGCAAGAGTTAAGAATATACATTATTCATAAAGACTAGCACACAATCTTTCACACCTAACTCAAAATAATTTGAGTGGAGAAGGGAAGAGCCTTGAAGAAAAAGGAAGTACAATCCTTTTCCTCCTTGAGTTAAGGAGTTTGGAAGTGGTCAGAACTTAAATTATTGGTAGTAATGATATAAATTTTTCAGAAGGTACTAGAAAGTTCTAGAAGGCTGTAGGCCACAGACACCAAAGGGATCATCATCCAGGATATGAGGATGACTTAAAAGGGTCTAAGGGGGAAAGCAAAACATTCTTTGAATATTTTTTTTTAAAAGTTGTTCACAACATTAATAAATATTATAGAGGAGATAATATTATTCTCTTCAATTCAGGTGTGTTCATGTAGAATTAACATAAAGAAGCAGATTTTTGAAAATGACATCAGTCTTCAAAGGATGATTTACATTACTAACTAATGCAAACAAGCTTTCAGAAAAGATTTATTGATTGATGTTTTTGGTCAGTGAGATAGTATTCATTCTGTATAGTCTGTATATTCTTTCTCTGATTTGAACAGAAATGTCTGTTTTTTTAAATCATCTTATTCTAGATCGACAGATTGTTTACTTCAGAAAAGACTCATCCGGTATGAAATGTAGTATTTTAACCAATCCAGTTTTGGGAGTGTTTTACTACTTGAAAAGTTTTAGGAAACACAACTCTTTGAAAAAGTAATTTACTAAGAGCATTAAGCCATCGATTTGAAATTCAGATCTAGAGATACTGGGCTAGATTTGAAATTCAGATCTAGAGATACTGGGCTAGATACATGATCGCAATGGGTCTCAGCTTTATCAGTTATAAGAGGGAGTTGGCATCAGTAACCACTGGTTCAACCCTCTGTATCATCAAATCATTCAGGAAGATAAATTTTCTCTAATATACATCCTAAAATTCTGCAATACTAACATTAAACCATAAAAGAAAGGAATTATTTCTCACTTTATTATTCATTATCATTCACTTATATTATACATGGGTCTCCCATGTATCATATAAGGAGTATTTTCAGTTCACTCTATATATGTGCATAGTCCCAGGAGCCTGTGAGCTAAGTCTTAACAGATAATCTACTTGTGTGCTTAGTTGCAGAAAGGAACATATTTTATTATACTTTAAAAATTTTTATTAGAGCATTATAATTATACCGAGTACCTACTTTCATTTTTACAAAATCATATATGCAAGGAATTTTATTCCTATAATACTCTTTTAATAATCTCAATTTCTGGGGGGGGAAATTTTGGCATTTTTTTTCTTACCACCCCCAGAAACAGAACCCTCCCCTATGAATTTACAGTGAATTTGTTTTTCTGTTTGACACAATCAGTCACTCTTCAGCCAGAGAAATATTGGCTCCAGACCACCACACAACTATATGAAATCTCAATTTACTAATGATCAAATAAAGAATGTGTACTTTTCAAGTTCCTGAAATATTTTCACATGGAGAATCTTGATTTGGTGTTGTTTTGCTTCTTTTCCTTTCTCTCCATAATCCTTTGTGTTGACTCCTGACTCTTCACGACAAAAAAAACCAACTTAGCTTTCCTTTCTTCCCACGGTGTGCTCTGTTCTCTGGTGCTCAGGAAAGCGCACTTTGGGTGGCCATTCTAAAGAGGCATATGATACCACATGGGTGGGCAAGCCCCAAATCAAAGTGCCCCAGACTTCTGTCTGCAAAATAACCACAGGAAGCTCTTTGATCTCCAGCTTGTCCCATCTTTCTCCACCTTTTGCCACCCGCTCCTCCTGTAAGATGGGTTCTTGAGCAGCTGTCCTTTTTCTGTTATTCTTTAGACTCTGCTAAGGAAAAATGTCATTCCTTACATTGCCTTCAGGTACCTGATTCTTCTGGTAACAGCTTTAAAGAACCCAGATTTCCTGAAAGTTCTCATGAGATTTCCAAAATTTAAACTGTTATTTATATGTGCAGCTACTTAAATAAACCACACCACAGAAAATATGGTATTTAGAAATTTTAAAAGATGGGTATTTGAATTATTCTGGCTTTGAAAAAGTAGACCAGTAAAATAGGGGAGAGTGGGGAAGTGAGTGGGGAAGTGAGTGAGGAAGCACCTGCTTCATGTGAACTGAAGGGCACCTAGTAGCACCCATGAATGTTCTGATGTAGACCTTTATAAGTTTATTAAACTGTTTTCTCACTAATCATTAAGGAATGATAGTTAATCTTTGTTATCAACTTGACTAGGTTGAGAGATGTCTAGAAAATTTGTAAGCACATTTCTGAGTGTGTCTGTGGAGGTGTACCCAGAGAAGACTGGCATGTGAGTGAACTGAGTGGGGAAGACCCTCCCTGAATGTGGGCCACACTGGACCTGAGGTTTCCAGCTTCCTGGACTGAGCAGCTACTCATTTCCCTAGCCCTCCATTCCAACGACAGCCGTTACTTCTGATTATGTAAGTCAAACATACATATTTATACATGCCATAGATATGTACACATTTTTCATTCTACTGGTTCTTCTGGAAAACTTGGATTAATACAAAGTGTCTATAGATTTGATTTGGCTTGGAGTTTTTGTTATTATCTCTGGAAAATTCATTCAAAAGGTTTCTAACAGATGTGAGTCTAAATATGGATTTACTTGTGATTTCATAGTAAGTTTCCCCTTATTTTCTCTCAGGACCAATGCCATCAAAGAATGAAACAATTGTAGACCACATACAATAAATAAGTCATTAAGTAACTTTAATGTATGATTTCTTAGGTGATAAATTATCTTTTAAAATGTTATCTCCATTGATAACTGTATGAGTTTCCTAAGGCTGATGTAACAAATGACAAGTTTGATGGCTTAAAATAACAGAAATATATTCCCTCACATTTATGGAGTCCAGAGATCATAAATCAGTGTCGTTGAACTGACTTCAAAGTGCAGTCGGGGTGATCTCCCTCTAGAGGCTGTAAGGGAGAATCTTTGCCGGGTGTCTTGGTGTCTTCTAGTTCTCTGCAACTGCTGACATCGTTTAGCTTGTATATTCTTGATGAATTGATCCTTTCAGTTTTGTGAACCATGTCTCAGTATCACTGGTACTATTTAGTCCTCGAGCTTACCTTGTCTCATGCTAATATAGCCATTCGGTTTTCTTATAATTAACATTGAGTCTTGTTGCATCCTTTATTTCTTACTATTTTGTCTTTATATTTAAAGTCGATACACAGTGGATAGTTCTTATAGTCTTCCAGTCTGTTATTAGCCTTTACCACTACTGTTTTCATTTCCCTGTTTTTTGGTTTTTTGGCCCTTCATACAAGTAAAAGAATTAAAGATGTTCTTGCAATTCACAAGAATGAGTAACAGAAATGTGTGATCTCCAGGTTCTTTGAAGGCTTGGCCACAAGCAAAATGGACTTCTTAACAAGGATGTAAGCTCTTTTTTTTTTTCTGTTTTCCAGTGTAACTGCTTCGAATAAAATTTGTCTCTTTCTTGTGTCTACTTAATTAAAAACCCAAGAAGTAGCCAACAGTTTTTTCCCTCTGGTATTTTTTGCCTGGTGGCTTAAACCTTAGTAGACACATTATAATAAAATCCAGAGTGAAGTTCCTCGGTTTTCTAATTTTGATTTTTCTATTTAGCTCCTCAAGATAGGATAAGCTTCATTTGCTTTTAAACAGTGACACAGTGTATTCCTTCTCTGGTAAAATTCTTAAGGTCAAAAAAGGAGGACTAGTTTGATAGTTTTTGTTCTACAAAGTCTTGAAGAACTTGGGCTCCTTTTTTTTCACTTACCTTTTATTCCTAAGGTGCGCACCATGTCTTCGATGTCCAGGAAGGTTCCAGGCAGTGGAATGAAGGACGGGGCAAAGAAGGGGCAAAGGGCACGTTCTAGTTGTTTTTATTGAAAATTTCTGAAATTCCCCACATGAAGTCTGAACCTCTAGAGAACCTGTGGAATGTAGTCTCTTTTCCTTAGGGTGCCATGTGTCCTCAAAATGAAGGCAGACACAAGAGCACTGTACATTTTTAATCTTGCCTCTTACTCTCTTTATCCAAACACAAAGGTGGCTTATATCCATGCTTGATTTGGCCTTCATTTTTTAACTTTTTAACTACTTGTCAATTAACTTCATGTAAAATACTGGACTTGCAGATTTTCTTGAAAATTTGACAGATCTAGTAACAATGGGATATGTGTCTACAAGGAAATAGCTGGAATTAAGAACAGCCTCCCTCTGTAAAGAAGGCTTGCACTCTGCAGATGGCTGACCCTCTAGCCAATTTCCTGGCCCCAGAGACATTTGTTGACATTGCTGGTGTTTGACACCTCTTCTTCAGGGCAATGGCTGCCCAGTTATCTTACCTGCGCATAAATGAGGAAGGCCACAGTGGATGTTCTTGAGTTTCTGTAAGCAGCTTTGAACACTGAGGCTGGCTGTAATTTAGTGTTTTAGCATACATAACTTATTTAATTTGCCTTTCACTAAAACCTACTTGGATTGCCTCCAGTTTTTATTACATGCAATTTTATATTACTTTTACATGACTTTTTAAAAATATATTTTATATATTCTACTATATACACATGCTCACTATATCTACCTCATATGGTGCATCACAGAATTCACCCAGATAATCCTTATAAAACACTAAGAGTATCTAAAACATGTAATGTGCTAAATAAAGGAAAATCCGAATGATCAATTCTCAGATTTTCAAAACTATGGAATTATTTTAGATCTACAAGTAATTATGATTATTATTATGATCAAAACATATTTATTGATTCCAAGATGAATATTTTTAAATCTTTTAACATCTGTGGATTTGGGATTTGTCTTGTAGTTAGGAGTATCTTAAAATCACTGTTGGGCAAAAAGAATTTTAAAGACCATAATGTAGTCTGAGCATTTGGCAACTTGGTCATAATGTCAATATTGAATTAATACAGTTGGTGACACACATGTTAGATTTAATTAGATTTAAAATATCTTGATTGTTCTATGAATGGGTATTTACTGAAAAAGAATAGTTAGATCAAAAAGACATGAAAGCAGTCACAGTGCCTATATTTTATATTAGTGAAGTAAAGATTCATTGTTGAAGAAGTGACTGTAAGCACCCAAATTGAGGAATGGGTGTCAGTGGCTTGGAAGAAAATACCTGAAACTAAAGCATACTTTATTAATTCCCCTTCTTGTGGCCCAGAGAATTAAGACCATTTAGTGAAAGGTGGATTATAACAGAACACTGTGTCAAAACAATTCACGAAATGAGATTTAAGCACAACTTTCCCAAATTATTTTATTTTTTTATTTGTAAGAGTGATACTGTGATGGAATGCATTTTAAAATACATCTAAAGGAGCTCTTTAGCTAAATATAAAAATGTATAAGTGATAAGAAAGTGTTTTCTATGTAACTGATGTAAGCAATGTACAGTAATAAAGTATCTTATTTGAATGGCATCTTAGACGGATGAAATCTAGAAAGAGCACTCCAATATACTTAGATGGTGATAAAATTCTAGTTGAGATCAAAGTCCAAGGAGAGGGTTGTATCACCTTGTTTGAATCAGACGTCAATCCTTATCCTGGAAGAAAGTAGAGGAACTTGATTGGGCATTCTGGCAGGATTTGTTCAACAAAGATGGAAAAGATTTCTGAAGAAATCTTAAAACCCTATTACAAAAAAGAAAGGGATATGGATTTTGTGCAATCAATGCAATTGAATAACAATATGAGGTATTAATTTTGATAACAATCCAAAATATACTAAAAAAGTTACTGAAGCAATTTAAATTAAGAAATATATAAGAATATGAATTTCCCAGCATCTTCAGCAACATGTGAAAATTACCATACTTTCTCCCATAAAAACATACTTTACAGTTGTCTACATTTGCATTCTTTTTCTTACTAGTTAAGGTAAGCATCTTTTACATGTTTATGGTCATTTGCATTTCCTCTTTTGTAGATAGCCTGTTTTAAAAAAGTGTTGATTTTTCTGTTTGTTGTTTTCTTATAAATCTGATGGAATATCTGATTATTAATTGTCTGTTATATGTTAAATATACTATTTCAGCCTTTGATTTTACTTTTGATTTTATTTACATGGTGCTTTTTCATCTGGGTAATTGTTATTCAGATGTGAAGCGTAAAGATCTCCTAGCTCATGAAGAAAAGGTAGTTAAGCTCCCTAGAATATGTTGAAAACATCCAGTAGAGTTGGGTCTATGCAGCTACTGGAATGGAGGCAGATCCACCAGTGCACTGAAGAGAAACCTAACCGGTCAACTCATGATAGCTACGCACCTATGGGTTTCACCTTAGGTGCCAACAGAGGGGCAGGTCCCTGAGTCACTGGGTCTTTCTCTCCTTTCTATTTTATAGTTTATAACTCTTTGCAAATAACAATTCAAAGATGGTAACCTCCAGTGGGTCACTTAATGCTCAGGGATCCCCACATTTCTAGACAGTGTGGAATCTTCCCACGTCTCCAGTATTAAGCTAAACAGGGTACTCCCAAACACTCTTGTCCAGCACTAACTTCATTACATTTTTTTCGTGAGATCGTTGGAAAGAGGGAAGAACATGCAGTGTAGAATGTTAGCCTTTAAGACATTGAGATTTTTTTCTGTTTGGGCTAAACTTCTACCTCAGCTGTAAAGGCCATAACCTGGTAAAGTCAGTGTTTACCCAAGTAGTACTTATTAAATACTTCAAAGTTCTTGCAGAGGTGGAAGGTATATATATGTATGTATGTATGTATATCTTTGCAAATTAGAAAATAAGAACAATGTTTCAACCAAATATTTTGACTTGGTTGGGTTTTTTTATACAACCTGGTTTCATTTTTTGAACTTTATAGTTAGTTAATTAATTTTAGTCTATAAGCAAACATTAGGATAAGTAAAATTCTTAGCTCCAGAAATATAAATTAGAACCATATTTTCATTCATACATCATAAATATTAAATTGTGTTTTTAGTCTTTAAACTTTATGTTAGGGATGTGTTTAGTGAGCATATAAATAAAAATTTGGAAAATGTTATGAACCCAAATATATGAAATGATGCAGAAGAAAGGGTATCTTTCTGAATAAAAACATGTGTTGTACAGTTATTTACAGCATTGATCTTACCATAAGTTCATAGAACACACACAGAAAGCAATTGCAAGTTCATACAAAAATCCATTTTAAGCGCTGGTGATTATGATGCACACGTTAGCGGGAACTGCAAATATTGTTTTTTATTTTTTGAAAAGCAATTAATATAAATCAGTGGTATTAAGTAGGTATCAACAGAATTACTCATAAATATAAATGCTTATTCCCTGTTATGGGCGAAGGAAATTAAATTAAATAAACTCCTAATATCTAGAGCCTTGCCATTTTGCTTTGTAAGCGAGAGTTACCTTAAACTAATCCATGAGATCGATTGGCTGACTGCCATTATTAACTCAGATCCTAGGTTGCTGGAGGGAGAAGTTAGTCCTAGAAAACGTCATGTCCCCTGGTATCTTAAATGTAGTTGACACAGGTACCACCTAAGTTCCCAGAAGTAGAAAAATTAAGCCAATCACCTGAGAATCAATTTCCAGTGTATCCATTAAATAATTCTGGAAGCTTTTAAAAATATCTAGTTAAAAATCCTGAAATAATGAAAACTATGTTGCATTTAAGCTAAATTGAAATTCTTTGCTGTTAGACTAATCCTATAAACACTGTAACCAGTGCTTGTGGCCAAGATTAAAATTTGAACATGTTTCCAGAGTCTTGTGAGTCTTGAGAAAAGGGCTAGGTCTACAATAAAGTCATTCTTTGAAGCGAACTTTGATTTCTTATCACACTTTTTCCCCTTGATATTCTGTTTTAACTTCTTCAATTTGTTAGCTCACATGGTAATAAATGATAACATGTAGTATATCTTGGTTTTCTTGAAATAGCAATTTTTTAAAACTGACCTAGAAAAATACTTTAAAAGGGAGATAAAACATTGTAAAAAATATTTCACAAAACTTTTTTCATTGAATAAATTAGCTTTAGAGTATTATTGTCCTGTAGAACATTTTGAGATGACAGAAATATACTTTATCTGCAGGTCCAAATTGGCAGCCCTAGCCATTGGGAGCTGGAAATCTAGGGAGGGTGGAGAGAAGCTGAATGTTTAAGTTTTATTCAATTTCAATATTAATTTTTATTTATTTATAGTGGCTACTATGTTGGACATCAAAATTATAGGCTATAGTTGACCTATTCAAACAGCCAAAGGGCTATCGTTTGGTAATCATATGAAAGAGAAAATATTGGAACTAGTTAAAGTAACTCAAAACTCAACTCCTCTATATCTCAATAAGAAAAAAAAAAAAGATTGGATTAAGTCATGTCAAAATGAACAGAATGGTAAGATGCATTCACATCTAACCTCAGGATGACTTTGTTTTTTCTAAAGAAATAAGGACAGTGTGAGAGAGAGAAAGAGAGACAGAGAGAATCGATTTTTATTGAGTTGTTCACATGGCTTTCGTTGCTTTGACACTCAGTTGTGTACATGGGTACTGGGATTTGAACCTGTGTACTTGTGCATGCCGGGCAAGTGCAGTAACTGCAGAGCCACTGCTCCAGCCTCTCAGGATAACTTTTGGTGTCAAATATCCTGCTAATGAATAATTCATTCTCATTGTTTAACATAATAAGCTATTGATCTACAAAAGTGACTATATTCACTTTTTACTTGCTTACAAAGGACACTATGTTAATTACTTCAGACAGGACACTTATTTATCAAATCACCACCACTGACATGGTGAGTACAGAGTACTCAGTTACGAGTCTGGCCTGGACATGGGCTTCACAGAGGTACTCACAAACATTGTCTTACTATATTGCAATTTTTGTTAACATAAAATAGGAAACACATTTATAACATGCACTCAATACCTTTAAATGTAGTAACTCATGTATATTTAATTGGTAACATTTGCATGTTTAAAAAAATTCATGCAGTTCAACATAAAAAATAAAGTTAAGAAATAAGAAACAATTCTATATCACCTAGAAAGTCACTGTTTATTCATTAAACCTTAAATCTCTATTCCTATGTAAATGAGAGATACCAATACATAGACTAAGAGACCAAAACAAAATTATGAAAATTAAGATGTGCTTGCTACTCGTAGATACCAGACTCTCAATCAGAGGTTTTTAGCAACCTCTTGACTCTTGGGAACAATTCCCTGACTTCTACAGACCGAGGGTGGAGCTTCTCTCAGCTCATCCTCTGTCCCCAGAAACCAGGCTCAGGACCAGGGCCTTCAAGCATGGTAACCCTCTGGTCCCAAACCATCCAGCCACCCCACACATAGCCACCTAGAGACAGCACATTTCTGCCAGGTGCATATATGTTGGTCCCATACTCATGGCCAAAGATACCAAGTCCTGTCACTGTGTGCAGAGTCCCCAGTCAAGCTGAACATAAGACACTTGGACCCACCAAATAATCCCAGCTTCTGCTCAGCCAAGGAATTGGTTAAAATTGTCAAGAGACAGCCTGTAGAATGGGAGATAATCATGGCCTGTGATTCTTCCAACAGGGGACTAATATCCAAAATGTATGAAGTACTCAAAAAACTTCATATCAAAAACACTAACAATCCAATCAATAAATGGGTCAGAGAGCTAAACAGAAACTTCTCAGCAGAAGAAATTGAGCAAGCATATGAATACATGAGAAAGTGTTCTAAATCACTAGTAATCAGAGAAATGCAAATCAAAACTACATTAAGATTTCACCTCATTCCAATTAGACTACTAAAGATGAAGAATACAAACAGTAACAGATGCTGGAGGGGTTGTGGGGAGATAGGAACCCTAGCACACTGTTGGTGGAACTGCAGACTGCTATAGCCACTCTGGAAAGCAGCGTGGAGAATCCTCAAAAAATTAAGGATAAATCCACCATACAACCTAACTATTCTTCTTGTGGATATTTTCCTGGAGGAAAATAATTCTAATTTCCTGGAGGAATTAAAATCAGCACATTACAGTGACATAGCAAAATCAATGTTCATAGCAGTTCAATTTACAATAGCTAAGTTATGGAATCAACCCAGATGCCCCTCACTGGATGAATGGATCCAAAAGCTGTGATACACACACACACACACACACACACACACACACTCACACAAATGGAGTTCTACTCAGCTATCAGAAGCAATGATACTGTGGTCTTTGAAGGTAAATGGATGGCAATGGAAAAAATCATGCTAAGCAGTTAGCCAAACCCAGAGAGTCAAGGGTTGAATGTTTTCAATCATCTGTAGAGGCTGAAGCTAAACCCAGGCTTGGGTGAAAGGTATTAAACTTATATATTGTACCCACCAAGGGGACAGCAACATATAATCTAGGGGAACCATAGACAAAGCATGGGGGATTTGGGAGGGAGAGGCAGGGAGATGTGAGATGGAGGGAAGTAGGCAGGAATCTAGGGAAACAATCAACAATGTAGCATACTCTTTACACCCCTTAGAAGTCAAATATTATGTGTGCAATCATTCAATTCGTAAAATTCACAATCATATATATATAGTTAATTATATTTGTTAGGGCATAACATAGAAGAATCAAGAGACTGGGATGTGGGCAATGTGGGGCTAACTATGGGTTATGTTCAAATGCATATCAATTTGTTACATTATACACATTTATGATTTTAAAACTATTCAATTCTTAATTTTAAAAAATCAGCAAAAAAAAAAAAAAAGATAGAAAGAAAGAATGGAGCCAAACACTAGAAAAGTGGGTGGTGCTAACTTATGTGCACTTTAGTTCTTTCACTATGTAAAGTTTCACTTTCCTGTTATATCTGAAGAGAAACTAAAATTCCAGAAGTATTTAACAAAAAGTCATATGGTAAGGTGGATGGTGGGTGTTCAGTTGAAGGTTTAATGGAAAAGAGTGATGTTGTTGAGGGAGAAGTAAGGAGAAACATTGCTAAGATCAAATTGCAACATTGGAAGTAGAGTACCTAGAAAAAAAATAAACTGTTTTAATAATACAGTTCCTCTTTACTATGTTTTAAAAATGTTATGACAGTTTACAGACCGTACTTTAGTAGATACTTTTTTTCTGTACAAAACCTTGGAAATTATACAAGAAAACACCATCTTTCCACCCATCAAAATAACTACCATCACTTTGCTGTAGTCCCATCCAATAACTTTTCATATATTTCTTTACTTGCTTTTGATTGTGCACATGCAATATTATATCCTGAATTTTTACATTTAGCAATATATAATAAGAAATTTATGTATTGCAACACAGTGTTCCTAATTATTAATATTATTTTTAAGGGACAATTAGAGTGAGAGAGGGAGAAATAATCAATTTTATTTAGTTTTTCATGTGGCTTTCATTGCTCCAACACTTCCTTGTGTAGGTGGTGCTGGGATTCAAACCCATGTCCCTGCTCATGCCAGGCAAGTGCTGTAACTGCAGAGCCACCGCTCCAGCCCCCTAATTATTTTCATAGTTACATAGTACTTCATTGAGTAAGTGTGTATTAATTTTCTTGTCCATTTTTCTTCATTTCAATATACTAGTAGCACTTTGAACTGAATGTTTGGGTTCTTTTAAAACTGACACATTGTTACCAAGGTTTCTGAGAACTCCTGGTCCTTTTAACCATGGGAGTAATGCAACAGAGTCAAGAAGTGAGCCTTCAAAAGGCACGGAACCTGCCAGCACCTTGATTTTGGTTTTTCTTCCCAACTTCCAAAACTGTAAAAAATAATAAGTTTCTGCTGTTTATAAGTCACCCATACAATGAAAAATGATTTTATTAATTTTCAAAGAAATTTTTAAAATAATGAAATAGCATCGTTTAAATTAGAACAAAATTAAAATTTCAATGATAAGTGATATCATTGGTATCCTGTTACAGTAACCCAAACAGACTAAGGTGGTCAGTAGCTTCCTATTTTTGGCAGTGACAGAAAACAAACCATATGCATCATCTTTAAGTGGATTTATTATTTCTTAGTATGGTGTGCATGATCACTGTTATAATATCAAGATCTGAGTCTTGCTCTATATTGCCTACAGCAATATGCATGCATCAAAGTAATGGTTTTGCTCCATATTTATTTTCACATATCATTGAATTTTTAAATTTTTTCTAATGTAAAAGATGATATCTCATTATTTTAAAATTTCTTTGGAAACTAATAAAATAATTTTCAATATATCTTTATTATTTATATTTACTCCCAAAATGTAGAATGGGATGCAACAAACAGCACAACCTAAGTGGTGACACTGACTTAATAAATGTGAGAGGACATAATTAGAGTTGGGAAAGCTGATGACCCTTGCTAAGAAATGGCAGAATATTTGGTCAAAATATTGCCTCCCATACGTTAGAAGACAGATGAGGGGACAGCAAATGTGCAGACTTAGGTTAATGGCTAGGGGGAAAGTCAGAATGTTGTGTGCTGGTTGCTTCTTGAAACTTCCAACAATTTCATCAAAACATTTTGGCAGAAATTCAGGTTAGAGTGCACAAGCAGAGACAAACAGCATACCACCTTATTAAGAAAGACAGTCTAAATTAACTGAAAGCCTAGGAGTTTGAAATCTTTTGGGGTGATAAAGCCAACTATGTCCATATTCAAATTGAAGTCATGAGGCATTCATTCCCCACCCTACAAACCTTTAGAGACTGCTGGAAAAGGCACGCCTAAGGGAATTGCCTTACCACTCCCATTATTTCAGAGTTGATGGGAGACAGGAGAGAGACTAGAGACTAAAGGCCAGAAACTAAAAATCATGGCCCAACTTGAAATAATGATAACCCTACCTGGAACAGACTGCAGTAAATTCCAAATTCTTCTGAATCCCATACAGCACTTTATGATAATCTTGCCTACCTTATCAGTGCTGTCTGCTGTTTCCGTCTGTCCACTCCCCACTCTACCACAGATGCAAGACACTGTCTCCCCAGTGCTGCTGGCTGGAATGGAAGCCCATTTATTTGTGAAGATAGCACACTGTGATTATCACTCCCTTTCTCCCTTTGCCCCAATTAAACTTCTGTTCATCTTGGCATCCACAGTAGTGTTTCTCACAGTGCTGTAATAGAGAAATAAAATTTTTATAGACATGACATGAGCCTCCTACTTGATTGGTAATGCTAGAAGAGGCACCTATATGTAAGTTGGAGTGTTTCAGGCTCTTCCCCAGTCAGTTAGGACTGAGTCTATATCTTTTATTTAGGTAATTTATGTCCAGCCATGGAAAGAATAAGGGAAAATCATAATATTCCCTTCTCCCACAGACACACACTCACACTCAGTTAGGACTGAGTCTATATCTTTTATTTAGGTAATTTATGTCCAGCCATGGAAAGAATAAGGGAAAATCATAATATTCCCTTCTCCCACAGACACACACTCACACTTTATTCACATTATTACAAGAAGCATGTTAACTACATGTAATTCACACAACCCAAATTGTGTCACCAAAAAAAAAATTAAACATGACTTGATTTTCAACCTCATAAATAAGAGAATATTGTTTTGCATTCCCATAGATCTGCTGATTTTTATTCTTTTACCCTAAAATTTTTGTTATGTCAAGATATAGACAGCATTCGCAAATATGAACCTCAGAAAGGCTCCTTTCCTTAGGACAGCACTGCTGCGTTCAGGGGATGCTCTGTAAGCAAATGAATGGTGTCGCATAAAAGACACAGAAGTATGAATTTTACCACATTCCAGATTTAGACCTGTTCCATTTTAAAATGACATTGTCCCCTTTAAAGAAGGGCAAGATAAATGCAATCATAATCCCAAAGTAGCCAGATGAAAAGCATGTGGAATGCTGAAAACATAATAAACAAAAACTGTAAATGGAACTGGGCATTCTGCCTGGAAAACAGAATCTGTGTGCAAACAACACCTCTCCAGGCCCAATTTTAGGCCCCTTGAGAGGCTGTTCAACTATATCTCTCTCTGAGCATAGGGCTAAAAGGAAATAGGTAGATTTTCTATCAACACACAGTGGGGAGGTTGTAAGGTATAAAGGTCATCTTTCTAGGAAAGACCCAGAAAGGATGAAAATTAAATCAACTTCATCTCTAATCTGATGGGAGGGACCTGCCATCCTCCAGTTACACCCAGCAGCAACTCCCAGCAATAAAGTTATTGATTGCCTCCACATTGGAAAGGTTTTGTTCATCAAAGGCTTTTTTTAAGTAGATGCATTAGAGACCCCAAAGGCTAGAATTAGTATCAAATACCAAGTATCTTATTCTAGTTTATTTGATTGGACAAATCAACTTTTCCTGGTCTTTAGAGCAAATCTAATCATTTCACAAAGTTGCAAATGCACAATGCTTTGTAAATATCAAGTGCTGTTATTGTAATAGAAGTAAGGAGGAAAAAGTTCATCCTCCACAAAATAATGCTGTAGTTCAAAGTGTGGCAGTAGGATGTAGCCAGAAGCACCTGTGCAATGGAACTATACCTGTCTGGCCGCGGAATCAACTTTAGAAATGTTTTCAGTGCTTCCGCTGTCATTTCTAGTTCACAGCAACTCTCTTCCTTTGACTGATGATTTTTCCAATTTATTTCTCTACAGACAATTAATTTCTTGCTGTGATTGCTATACAGAATTAGGAAGACTGTCCTTTACTTGATTATGAGGTTCTAAAATCTCATTTTCTCTCCATTCCAAACCCGTGCCAAGATTTCTCATAAATAGTTTTCCACATACTTGATGAAAATTCTACAGAGTTACTACATGAGAATTACTCTTCTTGATCTATTCACTACTAGGATTTCAAAGTCCTTTACTATCTGTTGTCATTCAAGTAATTTAAAATTATTTTCCATTAAAATCTGATGAATAATCTGCTTCATTTCTGGAGAACGTTCTCAATCAGGCCGCCTTTCTTCCGAGGTTCATTTTCTGTCTTCTCTGGGAATGGCTTTCTTCTCTTCCTGTCTCTTCATGGTTTGCCTGCCCGTAGGAAGCAGGTGATCTCTAAGTGCCCACCGACTTGCACACTCCTATGAATTTAGCCCTTCCCATTTCATTGCACCATTTCAATGCTTGATTATAATTTGTCATGTATATTTCATATTTCAAGATGACTGACCCCAATAGATTGAAATTGGGCACAGGGTATTTTGTGACCCCAGTGCATGGTAGACACCTCAAGATGCAGACTGATTGGTGTAGCAATAAATTGGAATGAATCTGGATGGGGATTCAGAAGTCTGAATATACAATAAAGCCACTCCTATTTAACATTTAAATTCACAGCCTTGGGCTGGAGTGGTGGCTCAGTGGTTATTGCGCTTGCCAGGCATTCGCAAGTACACGGGTTCAAACCCCAGGACCACGTACACAACTAAGTGTCAGAGCAATGAAAGCCATGTGAAAAACTCAATAAAAATTGATTCTCTCTCTCTCTCTCTCCCTCTCACTGTCCTTCTCTCTTTAAAAAGTAGATAAATAACTAAATTCACAGCCTTGCCCACCATTTCCTTTAGCAAAAGTCAGTTGGAGTTAGGAACGTATCTCAAAAAATAAACTGATTATCAAAATGGAAGGGAAGAAACTTGTCTTGGCTTCAAATTCATAGGCTTAAGCACCACTTAAAGAGAAGAGCACTTGTTCAGAATGACAAATTGTGTCTTTTAAAGTTCCATGACATGGTGTTCAGTAAGTTTCCTCTGGGTGTTGATATATTATTAAGTGAGTAAGTGATCCATAGGTCTGCAATGAAATCGGAACTGTGGCTCTGCTATTGAAGCTACCCATCTGTTCTAATGTGAACTGCATGCTATGTGCACTGTAAGCATTATTTATATTTAGTATTTAGGTTTCATAAGGAATGAGAAATCATACTACACCTAGAAAGGGTGTGAACATACAATGCTACACTCAGAAGAGTCTGTATCTTGACAATATTTCTGTTCAAAAGTCGTTCCCATAGTTACAATGTTATTATTCTTATCTTGCACAGATGATAAGTCACTGTATATTTAAATGTTACTTGGTTACTGAAATATGAATTTCCTGTAAAGCCAAATGGTTATTTAAAATGTATATTGAATCTGTATTTTAAAATAAACCAGCACAGCTACTATGTTTTTTTTTCTGTTATTGTAAAAGATATGCCATGTCAGTTTCATGTGATTTAGCTTTTGTATATAGACATGGCTGAATTGATTCTGAGATGAATTACCCCTCCTGAAGATGATTTGAGAGTATTTATTAATTTTGTTTCACCATTAAATTACTGAGTAAAATGATTCTGTTTCAGAAAAGTGAATCCATTCTCTGAATTTGCTGAATTCTATTTACTGACATAGCAGCAGATGTTACCACCTCTTTCAAAACACATTTAGTTCTAAATATTATGGAGAAATTCAAGGAGGAGATAAGGAACTGGGACTTGGATCACAGAGAGTAGGGTTACACTATTCTAACAATTTCCACTTTTACAGTTCTGATTTGAAATTATTTTGAAGCAGCATGGAATATATTCAGACAAAAAAATATACCTTTAAACTTGGGGAATCCCTTTCTTAGATAAAATAATCTGAGCAGCAGCTTAGAGGCATGCACTATACTGGGTTAGAACACATGATATGCAAAGTTGGTGGCGTTGGGTGAAGGAAAGGGCAACTTGGAGGAGTAAGGGGGAGGTGTCCAGAGACTGTGGCCTCCCTGCAGCACCCCACTCCCTAGTAGGACCTCACTGGGAAAGCCAGAAGCTTAATCACATGGATGGAACAGTGAGCAACCCTCTGGATTAATTTTCTCAATTACATTCTCCTACAAAGACTCTTCATACTGTTAGAGAAGCAAAAGAACATTTCCAGCCACCAACTTGCATGACTCAATGTCCTTATGTTGTATCTTTCAACTACATACTTAAATAAAATGTGATGGACGTGAATATCAGTAAGTGGAAACAAAAAGTTGTATAACAGCAACAGTGTAGTGTAGGGTAAGACTAACCTGGTTATTTACCTGTCCATGCCAAAAAAATCCAAAGTAGGTACTATTTCACAATCCCTGCATCTGGATTCTATATTAAATTTCTGGTGAACTTCTCCATAAATTTCACTTTAATTTAACACTGAAACCATGGAATGAAGTCACACTAAATATACTATATGGACTCAGGTAAATGTCATATTTAAGTTGTATATCATAGATCCATATTTATTCTCCAGTTAGTCATATAAAATTATAATGTCCATGTAATTTTCCCAGAGGAACTTCAATTTCTCTGCATAGAATTATGATAGTCATGGCACTATTTAAAACAAAAGGACAGATGTACCTGTGATTTACCTATTTGGGTGAGCCATATGATATATATGACTTTAAATGAGCTGGATGAAATCCAGAAATAGTCTCATATTTATCTTCCTTGTCTCTGTGCAAAAGTTCTGATTTCTGACTTGATGTTATTTATTAGCACATTAGATCGGTTCTGATTTGAAATGTTCAAAAGTCTCTGAGCACTTTCTGATTAAAACTTTGAATGTTCCCAACAAGTTCACCTTTTCCTCTTTCCTCTTACCCTATGCTTTTACATAGTCCCTCTTTCTTACACACACACACACACACACACACACACACACACACACACCTTATTCTCCTTATCTTTGTTTACAATGTATTTTTCTTTGGTAAATTCCAGGGTTGAAGGGGATGTTATGACTTTTGATCATATTTATTGATTATTTTTCTTAAAAATCATTTGCATTAAGCTTCCAATCAACATTTTATCTTCTACAAGATTCTAATTTCCCTATCTCAAGAAAAAAATTTTAATGTACCCAGGCCCTATTATGGTAGGCACTGTCTCATGAGGTTTTATGTACTTATTTATTTAATCCTCATACTTGCTCCAAAAGATTCATTAATTTTATTCCTATCTCTGGTCAAGCATTGCCCCATTAAGAATACCTCCTATATTAAACCATTTAAGTAGGAACCACACCATTTTCCCCAGGCTCCTTTTCCTAAGTGATTTTTCTTTGTAGCACATATTATCATCTTGCATAGATTTTGTTGGATTATTTGTCCCCTGCTACAACAGAAGCATTGTTACAAGAACCATTTTCCTGCTTTTAGTCCTAAATGTATCTTCATTTCTTAGAAGATAGCTGACCCATAATTGATGCAAATATCTGTAGAATGAATGCTTTAGTAAGTTATTTTTCTTTGTAGAATGTATTATATAGATTTTATCAAAGTCATTTTATTCTACCATAATCATCATTTCTCTGTTACTCTATATCAGTTCTTCATATATTTATACACTTTTGACCAGAGAATCCTTTCTCCAGAAATCAATTTACTGGGAAGTTCAATTTAGAAAACTTCCAAGTGGGGTTGCTCTGATTAAAATTAGGATGTGTTTTCCAGAATCCAGCTTGCTATCTCTCCTCCGTAGTGCTCTAAAATGCAGAGAGGACTCTAAGGCAAGGTGATTATTTCAAAAGAAATATTTCAAAGACTAGTTCTTATGTTATAGAATAACCTCTACTTAAATGAGATTTAGAAGAACCACAGAGTTTAAAGTAACAATTTTAAGAGTTTACGTGCATCAGTTATTGTTCTCCAGAGGAAAAAAAAACCAACACAACACACACACACACACACTTAGGCACTGGCTTACATGGTAATGGTACTGATAGCACCCATGATCCTCTATCTGCAAATTGGAAACCAAGGGAAATGGAATTAGTTCAAAGGCCGGATAGTAGAAAGACCAATGACACAGATACTAGTGCAAGTCTGAAGGCTTGAGAACCAGGAGCTAGGAGCTCCAAGGGCAAGAGAAGGTGGATATTTCAGCTCAACCAGCCAGCAGAGAGGAAATTCTGCCTTCCTGTGCCTTTCTGTTCTGCTCAGGCCCTCAGCACACTGAATGATACTTACCCACGCTGGGGAGGACCCTCTACTTGACTTAGTTCACCAATTCAAATGCTAGTCCCTTCCAGGAACATTCAGAAATGCCACTTAACCAAATATCTGGGCATCCTGTGTCCTGGTCAAGTTGACACATAAATTTAACCATTGCTCAGATTTAATTTTCCTTCTGTTATGCTTTCTCATTCTATGACTGATTTATTACTGTCATTTTCCTTTTTTAGACAATTACTAATGTGTTCCAATTATTAAAACCGTATCTCAAAATTCATCACTGTCTTCTGCCTTACTTTTAAAATGTGACTAGAGAAAGGGCCGTTACGGGAACCCGGCTGATTCTGCCTCCATGATCCTTATCCCCACTCTGCCTGGACCTGCCTCTCCTTGCTCCACTCCACTGTTCAGGCACAAGCCCATTGTCAGCTGGTCACAGCTGGAGGGACAATGGCAGAGCTAAAAGCAGATACAGCTTGAAGGCAAATGACTCGGTCTTAGGGCACCAAAAAGAAGGTCTTGTGAGTAAAGTGAGGTACAGCGCCTAGGGCCCAGGGACCACTCTTGCCTCCTGGAGGCTGAGCCAGATGTTGAGTCCTCAGTCCAAGTCAGTCTGTCCAGACCTTAAACTGCCCAAAAAATTACAGAGCCATCATGGGCCATGCCTGCCACTTAGAAAATGAGGTTATGAGTATCTTCAGGATTGCAGTTCAGAACCCTTACTCAGATGAGGAAGGCTTGTAAATTTAGATGTTCCCTCTAATCACGATTAAAGATTCACTTTTCACATTTCAATAGAATGGGAATTTATTCAAAGCAGGTCAAAAAAATTTTTTTTGCAAATTTCAGTCTAAAACGTATCTTTGCTATGCATAATTTTAAATATTTCTTTTAATTTTGAAATATTTTTCTGATAACTTTTAAGTGTACAAAATTATTTCATGAGATTTCAGTGTACAGTTATATGTGTATTTTTTTGTTCCCAGGAGGATCATTTCTTGATTGGTTTGACTAATTAGTAGTATTTCCAAAATAATTATTAAAGACTGATACTAAGTAAATGGCAGCAGAATAGACTGGCCCTGAATATTTTAGATTATGTTTCATGAATATACTCAACCGTATTCATTTTTCAACCTAAAATTTGGTTTATGGTGTTAATTATTTGCTAGTGAATACGTATTCTTTTGTTTTGTTTTGTTTTTTGAGAGAGCAAGAGACAGGGATGGTGAGAGAGAGAGAATCAATTTTTTTTATTTAGTTCTTCATGTGAACTTCGTTGCTCTGACACTTTGGTGCATATGTGGTGTTGGGGTTCGAGCTCATGTCCTTGTGCATGCCGGGCAAGCACTGTAACCACTGAGCCACCACTCTAGCCCCTGAATACATATTCTTAATGAAATATTAATCAATAATCTAGCTAAAATCTTAATTATTACAGGTTGCATTAAAATTTAATTGTTTTTACAAAGTTGATATTGTTACTAGATTGATAGGAGTGATTTTCATTTCATAAAATAGAAGTGAGAGAGGACAAACACCATAGAGGTCCACATTACATTTTTTTAAAATTAAAGAAAAAGATAGAGGGACAGCGCAGGGGGGGAGAGAATCAGTTTTATTTAGTTTTTCATGTGGCTTTCATTCCTCGAACACTTCGCTGCATACGTGGTGCTGAGGTTCAGACTCGCATCCTCGTGCTTGCCAGGCAAGCAACACAATTGCTGAGCCACCGCTCCAGCCCCTGCATTACCTTTTTAGAATATTTAACTTTTTAAGAATCTCTCTAGCTTGTAAAGGGCACAATTCTCTACACAGCTCTGTCTACACTGACAGGGGCTTAATAAAGATTTTTATTAATAAGGGGGTAGAGTACGATTGATAATGTGGAGATTTCAACTTAAATATTCTGCATACTTTGTTTCAAAGAAAATCAATCTAACTCTGATCACTAGCTCTGTGGGAATTTATAACTGCAAAGTTCATTAGGTAACTAGTAGCCACATTGTAATCTAATGAAGATCGTAACTTAATTTTGATTAGAGCTTGTTAATAGAATTTTTAAAGCAAAATCACCTCCATTTGCTGATTGGATTCACCTCAGGTCTGTCTGATGAGACTTCATCATCCATCAGGAAGGCTGAGTTGTCTGCTGGGAAAGCAGTTTCCCAAAGATTGTAACTTGGAAAACCATGTGCAACTTCCTTCTCCGTGTCCATGAGAAAGGTCTTTGGCCCATCCCTCTTTTTAGGATTGCCATACACCAACTATATCCTATTATCCATTTTTTCAGTAAAATTAACAGTTAGTACAATTAAGCTATCTTGAACACTTAATGTACCAGGCTCTGTGCTGAGCACCTCAGGATCCTTAACATACCCAGACTACACGGATGTTGAAATTGAGAGGTTAGGTAATTTTTCCATGGTTAGTGTAAGCTCATGAGTTGAAAAGTGGCATTCAAACATGGATCTGATTCAAAAGTCCATTTTTTTAACCTCTTAAGAAGTTTTTGCTTCTATGAACTTGCTTCATTGTATGAATTTATACCCTAGTTGGTTTGTGTAACAGACATTGATTAAGCATCTAGGCTGGAGTGTTGGAATATGAAGATCTACAGAACAGAGTTCCTGACCTCCTCAGCCTTTTCAAAGGTGACTGAGAATAATGTAAAAAGAAAATAGTAAATAATAGTTGTGAAGAGGGGAGGAGGAAAATACAATTTGATTCTTGTGAAATCCAAGGATCAATTTCTCAAATGCGGGTGACATTAGAATTGATTCCTGAAGGAAGAGTAGATTTGATGAAATGAGGAAAGCATATTGGCTTTAAAGAACTTCACAACCAGAGTGCAAAGGTAGGAAAGCTGGAAGTACAATAAGGGTCTGTCTTATTTAGGATTCCGAGAACGAATCCCAGCCTACATGTAGGTTAGGTCAAGCAAGGAAGCATTTTAAGCATCAGGTTGAAACTGTACAAATATTACCACCCATTAAGCATGGCAGAAATATTAAGCCTCCTTGAAAACTAGTTAAATGCTGGATATCAACTGTAGTGATCTTTTCTTCTGAAAAAGAAGTGACAATTTGGGAGGATAACTAAAATAAAAATAACCATATATTTGTCTTTCCTTTGATCATATTTTTTCCTCCTTTAAAGTTGGGTAGAAAGTTTGAAGAAATTAAAAATGCAACAAGCATCTGAATGAAAAGAGATCAGTAAAATATACCTACGTGAGAACTAGGAAGTACTAGGGTTGTAGTTGGGAACTAGGAAGTATGAGGGTTGCAGCTGGGAACTAGGAAGTATCAGGGTTGCAGTTGGGAACTAGGAAGTATCAGGGTTGCAGTTGGGAACTAGGAAGTATCAGGGTTGCAGTTGGGAACTAGGAAGTATCAGGGTTGCAGTTGGGAACTAGGAAGTATCAGGGTTGCAGTTGGGAAATTGGGTTTCAATTTTGCCTCTACTAATTAAGAGAATTCTTTATTCTTTGCAAAAGTAGGGATTTTTTTTTACCTACCTCATGGGGATAATATGAGCTTAAAAATGTTGAATCAGTGCAGGTGCTTTGTGAATTATATGCATATCATGGAAGGGGTGAAACTGAGCTCATGCTGTGTGCAGAGGTTTGAGGTGGAAGGCTCTGCCCGTCTCTTTCAGATGGCTTTACAGTTTTAGTATAGGTTACATTATGATGAGTGTCATATAAAACTCCACAATAGAGCAATCTACTCTCATGGGTGTCATGATCTAGAAAATCTCTTTCTCTCGGTGATGGGGAAAAATTCCAGAGATAAGAAAATCTCATAAAGGAGGATAGGATTGTCTTAAAGAAAATTCTAACAACTTTTTTCTTCCTTGTTTATGACTTTATGTCTTTGCAACTGTCAGCCAAATGTCTTCTCTCTGGAACCACAGAAAGTGTAGAAAAGATTGCCCCATGCCAGCATTACTTCAAAAGGAAGGTATTTTGCAGAGCTCAAGATCAGGCACTCAAGAAAAAAATTTCCTCAGAAGATACTTAGAAAGGCAAGTAAGATGCTTATCTATGAAAAAAACTAAGAAGTGTCATGAGTATAGGTAGAGGCACAGGGCTGAGATTCAAAGAGCTGCAAGAGTAAGAAAAGCTGGCAACTCCTGTGTGCCCGCAGAACCCAAACTAACATTTGTCGTCAGGATCACAGGTATCAAGAGTTCGCCCAAGAGTCCAAAAGGTGTCAGTTTATTCTCTTCTGACTGCTCTCTAATAGGAGAAGGACTCAACAAGGCTTCACTAATTTTCCAGGATTGTGGAAACATCTGTTGCGTGGGGTATGAAAACCTGAAGTCAGTAACAACTAATCTACAAGTAATATTATGTCAAAGTCAAGAAGCAGCGAATTGCCTTGGCTGTGACACTGCGATTCCTGATCTCTTAGAAAACATGGCGTCGTCTACTTGGGGGATCCTATTCATGAGATCCGTACTGTTGGAAAACACTTCAAAGAGGGAAATCATTTCCCACGGGCCTTTAAGATTATCTTTTCCATGAGGTGGAATAAAGAAAAAACTACCACCCATTTTGTAGAAGAAAGAAATGCTGGCAAAAGGGAGGATCACATTAACAAGCTTTTTAGAAACAGTGAAATATAGTGTCTACCTTGATAACTTCTGTCATCTAGTCAATAAATAAGCAGTAATTAATTTCAAGTTGAAAAGCAAAAACTGCCAAGGAATTCCAGTTGATATCAGGACCCCAATTTGATACCAAATATTTTCTAATATAAAGCTTTGGCTTTGGAATTCCTTTCTATTGAATTTTGTAATGAATAGAAAAATTTACTATAAAACATCATTCCTTGCATCAGTGTGGACACTGTTTCTGTAGTCGTAGGGAGAGAATGGTAAGCGCTAGCATGATGCAGCCACGTCAACATTCATAGCAGCACAGTTCCCAATAGCTGGGCTATGGAACCAACCGAGGCACCCTTCAAATGATGAATGGATAAGGAAATCATGGCATAGACCCACATGCAGTATTTCTCAGCCATAAGGCAGAATCATATTATGTCATTTGCTGGCAAACGGATGAAACTGGAGTGAAATAAACCAGTTAAAAAAAGTTTGAATATTTTCTCTGATGTGCTGATGTGTGGAAGCTAATCCAAAATAAGGAAAAGAATAGAGGAACAGACAAAAGGGAGGGAAATGGAGGAAGGAGGAATGAGATAGGGAAAGTTTGTGGAATGAATCAGACTTATCTCTCTCATGTTCATATATATATATAATATATCAGTGGATTTCATCAACATATATACCAATGAGTCACCCAATTAATAAAAAAAACTACTAGTAAATACAAGAAAGATAAGTAGAGTAGAGGGAAGAGAACAGGGGGAGGGGCAATACTAGAGACTGAGTTAAAACAAGGTATACTCCAAGCTTTGAAAATTATGTGAAGGCACAGTCTATTGTCATGTATATAAAAAACAGAGTGGAGGAACAGAGGGGAAGGGGAAAAACTGGAGACTGAATTAGAACAAGGTAATCTCAATAAGTTTTTATACTTATGTCATTGTAAAGTCTTATGTCATATGTACCTAAAAAAGAACCAATAATAATTTAAGAAAAGAAAGAAAGAAGCTTTGAGGGACATACTCTTGTGGTATTCGAAGAACTAAAACTCAAGTAATCTCCATTAAAGGAGGCTCTTCCTCTATGATCGTTGTATGTTTGCTAATCACATTTAACAATATTTGACACACCTAATTATATATATTTTTATAAACCATCCAGTAACACCTTATCTTGGATTTCTCCCTTATTAAAATATTAAGCATTTCTATTGGTTTCCATTACTTCCCCATGGTACAGTTGGAAATACATTCTTTGTCATATGGAGAATCCATGATATTAGTAGCTAATCTGGAACTAAAACCCAAAAAAGAAATTTAAAAGCCCAGGCATTTCTTTCATTTTTCTGAGAAATCCAAGAAAGGAAGGGTAAAACTTTGGTGAAAATATTTGCTAATGATATTACAAATAAATTCAATTAGACTCTACTCTTTGAAAAGCATGAACAGTATGTAAAATTGACTTTTATGCATATTATTATATGATTAGAAAGAAATAAATTCATGAATTATCTTCAAAGATGCTGGAGATGACCATATTGGTTTGTAAGGACGTCAAGACTAAAGAGCAACCCCCCAACAATAATGAGAACAGTAATTCCCATGACTATTTCATTTAGTTGCTGTATGACACAAGAATTGGTGTAAAAAAGAAGGACAAAATGAAAGCAAATCATTCAGTGGAGCAGTATAAGGAAAGAAGCAGAGATAAAAAGTAAACAGCAATATTTGTCCTCCAACGCCACCAGCTCCAAAACTTCCATTTGGAACCTGAGAATGCTGTGCTGTGAGCTGAGCACATGTTGCCCCACCTGGCCTTTGAGATGGATCTTCTCTACTCCACATAAAAAGAAAAAAGGAACAAAGGGATCCAACAGCTTAGACTCTGGCTACTGGAAAGCACACTGTGGACTCAACCTTGTTTTTGTTTTTTTTTTTTCTGCTTTTGTGTAGTCTTTCACCTTGGAAGGTCTTCTATCGGTCACATCTTCTCTGTCATTAATTATTGCCTATAAAAAACAGCAACAGCTTTCTAATTATTCTTGCAGTCATTTGCCAAGGAAAGAAGGGTCAGATCAACCCCTCAAAGCCTCTCCCATCCTGTGCTATCAAGGCCTCTTTCTTCCTCAAATTGCATTTGGCAAATTTTAATGCACCAAAGCTGATAAAATGCTTGAATATATTAAAACATATTTGTTAAAATGTGGTTGCCAAGAAGATAACAAAATTTGCACTTGGAAATAGATTTCACCTTCCTTGAAGTTGTCCTTGTAGAGGGGCTAGAGTAGTGGCTGGCTTGCCTGGCACGCATGAGGACATGGGTTGGAACCCCATGTTGTTGTATGTATACAACTAAGGGTCAGAGCAATGAAAGCCACATGAACAGCTAAATAAAAAATTAATTCGCTCTCACTGCCCCTCTCTCTTAAAAAAAAAAAAGCTGTCCTTGTCCATTAAAATGACAGCTCCCTCTAATTTCTGGCACTGAAGGATTTCCTTTAGTTCTGGACAGCATCACTGAAAAAAAAAATGGAAATTTAACAGAGCTGGTTGGGATCACCTCCAGTTTCCTCAAACAAGTCCATCCTGCACAGAGCCATTGGGGTTGCTAATATTCTCCTTTAATTTGTACAGTCCTTCTAACAGTCTAAACTTCACAACAGTTTAAACTCCTTAGCTGAGCGTGTGAGACCTAAGGTCCTGGTCTCTGACTTCATTCCTTTTCTTCCTACACAGAACTTATTTTTTCCCCTAGGATCCTTAAAAGTTGGCTAGCATCTCCTTTAAAAGAATTAATGTTCTTCTTTTCCTTCACATGCAAGTACCTGGGAAACCTTGCTCACTGTGTTTGTTCAGTCAAAAGCTGTTCTCCTCCAAGCCTTAGTTCAGACATCTGTTTCTTCAGGACCTTTATCCTTTTGTTGGAATTGACTCTCCAACGAGCTTCCATCACCCTTAAAGTTTTTCTCCATCAAAGACTGATCATGCTGTGCTGGAAGTCAGAATTTCCTTTCTCTCTCTGTTGCAAAGGGGAAGCTCTGTGAGTTCTCTATACCCAGCCGTGTAGCAGGTGCTCAGTAAATGTTTTTTGGTTCACTAGAGGAGATACAAGAAAGACATACAAGGAACGCATATACAGTAAAACAATAATAATAAGTTAAGGGGAAAAACTCATGGAAAGGAAAACATGATAGGGAACCTTAGCTGTGAACAGCTTGAGTTCAAATAAGGCTCAAGGTGTATTGGCTTAAAAAATGAATAGATGAATATTATAAGAGATAACTAGAGTAAATGTGAGGGAAAGGGCAGTAGAAGATTCAGATAGTTTAAAAATACTTGGATAGGTCTGGAGCGGTGGCTCAGAGGTTATAGCGCTTGCCTGGCAAGCACATGTATGCAAGTTCAAACCCCAGCACCACATATGTAACAAAGTGTCAGAGGAACGAAAGTCACATGAAAAACTAAATAAAAAATTGCTTGTATTTTTCTATTTCTCTCCATTGTCCCTCTCTTAAAAAAAAAATAATTGGGTAAATTGGAGTGTGAATGGGATGCGCCATAATGATAAAATATTCCATATGACAATTTCCAAATACTCCCAATCATGATTTCTTAGAAGTCATAAGACCAATGTCTAGCTCCTTTTAATAATTGCCTGTTTTGCTCACCTTTTATAATAATGACTTATGTTTGAATAATTTTCTGTTTTGTAAAGGGCTTCTGTATGTATAATTTCATTCAATTGTGGAATAATCATGTGAGGCAAAGATATTTCTCCAATTTTGCAAATGAAGATGCAAAGGTAGAGTACATGACTTACCCAGAGGTACTTTCCAGTCCATGTTGGAGCCAGAGTCAATCACGGGTTCAAGGCAGCCAGCTAAAGAATAGCCTAAAGAATAGCAGATAAAGAATAGCCTCATATGTCTGGATGAGCCCAGGGTTGAAGACCTGGTAGCCAGTCCTACCCATTTCTTAGCTCCCAGTCAGGTGCGTGTCTAATTAATCCAAATCGTTTCTTTATCATTATTTATGTCATGTGTTTTTAAATTCTTTTATTAGATGAATATGGAGTTATAATTGAGGGGGAATCATTATTGAACAATCAAGAACAAATGTAAATTTACATAGTTAGCCAAGGCTGATGCCATGTCATGGATGCCCCCCTTGGATTCCCCTTGATATATCTGGTGTTTTTAAAATGTCATAGTTTTCCATCTAACTTTATGCTACATTTTAAGATTGATAATATTCCTGTATTAAAATAATCCATAATCTTGCCCTGGGAGGTATTATTTGCAGAAACCCTCACCTTTTTGGTTTCTAGAATTCATTGTTTACTGAGTTTGGAAACGATTGCTCTGAACTAAGAAAGAGAGGTGTTTGTGTTCTTTCTTGGGTGAACCAGAACAATGGGGAATAATTTGCAAATAAAAATAAAGTTTCTAATATGTCATTTCCTACTGGCATAGCTTCAATCTTGATGTTTTCCCCTGTGGTTGCTACTGCCCACCACACAACGGATGTGCAGATGTAGAGATACACACGCCTACCTGGTTATACACAGCACATTGGCACCTCCACCACCTCTATCTCATCTAGCAACACCAGAATTCTTTATGCTTACTAGTGATTATCTCCTTAAATATCTGAAGGAACTCCTTGCTGATTATTTAAAATACCCATGCCCACATCTAAAAGAGGAGACAATTCGCATCTGACACCTCATTTTACTGCCAGGCTTGATTTAGTGGTACTACATTCTGAAAATGTCTCCAAATTCTAGCTACAATACACTGCAAAGCTGGGGGATGTGAGGACCTCATTAAAGATGGAGAAACCAGAAAAACTAAGAAGAAAATCTACCTCAAAAGGCTGTAGTGAATGTTAATGGGCTAATGTCTCTAAAGCATGTTGATAATCTGTCTTGAAAGCTGCACTGTAGGGGCTGGAGCGGTGGCTTAGTGGTTACAGTGCTTGCCTCATGTGCGCAAGTATGCAAGTTCAAACCCCAGCACTACGTACCCAACAAAGTGTCAGAGGAATGAAAATCACATGAAAAACTAAATAAAAATTGCTTCTATCTCTCTCTCTCTCTCTGTCCTTCTCTCTCTTAAAAAAAAAAAAGAATGTTTAAAAAAAGAAAGGTGCACTGCAAGCAAAAAAATTCATAATATTATCATATAGTTCCATATTATATAATGAAAAATTACGGGTTTATGTGTGTTCAATGCATAAATTATTAGCTAGTTTAATAATTTCTCAAATTAATACTCTACCAGTGAGGGTCAAAATTCAAAGTATCTAGCTAAATTCAGAGCATAGTGTTATACCAGTAATGAAAAAAAATCTGCCTCCACTCTGTTTATTTTTGCCTTTTGGGCCAAATAATCTCTACAGACTTTAAGAAATATATATCTAAATAAAAAAATATAAAGTATATAAAAATAGACATTTATAAATAACGCTCAAATCCCTGTGAGATGGATTATATTTATTTGGCTTGAATATTTAGCTTCTACAATTCAATTTTGGTTTGCTGCATACAAATACTCCAATGCAGCACAGAAATGTATTAGAGGATTTAATTTCTTCACCAGAATCACTGACAAGATTAGCCAAAATTTTACTTATCCAAGCTTTGCCACAGAGATGCAAAAATAAACTGATTTCTAGAGAAAATATAGAGTTTGATATGAATAATTCAAGAGGAAAATTTTGGAGGGTGGAAAGAGGGAAAAGAAGAAAGGAAAGATGTGAGAAGGGAAGAGAGAATCCAGTAACATTTTTCGGCCTTTTTGATATATATTTTATCTTACAAGAACTTTTTATCATAGATGAGGCAATTTACAAAAACAATTTTATCTGTCAGTACCCCTTCCTTGAGGGATATTTCCGTGTTTTCCTGGTGGGATTGTCAACTATGGTGCTGTACCTGTTACTGGAAATGTACATAGGAACATCCTTAACCCAAAGTTCTATATTGCTCAGGGTGCGGTGATTGGTGTTGGAGCAGACGTGTGCATTTTAGGGAGATGGTGAAAGAAAATTACTACTACCAGGCAGAAAATAATGTCCATGTTCTTAATATATGCCTTTTTCTCTGTTGCTAAAAACCAGCTTATTCTTTTTCTACCTGTTAAAGTCTTGATTTCAATGTCACGATCCTCAAATCTTTTCATAAATAAATTTAAAACTTCCTTTTAATAGGTTTCTTTATTTCTACCCCTTGGCCCTGCAGTTCTATTCACTGCTACTGAACTTATATGGAATTTAATTTTCTGCCTGCCTACTTGGTCTGTCATGTGTAAAGAAATTGTACTAATTAGGGCCTTCAAATTCTGCTTAACTAAATTGTGTTTTGCTTTTTTAAAAAATCTCATTTTTAAGTCAATCATATTGTAAATTCTTGGGAATCAGAGATTATACCCTCTACCATTATATCCCCTGGGGTGCCTTCCCTGGGCAAGGGTAGGTACTCATTAAATACTCACTGAAAGCTTTTTATCACATTGGTGGGATTTTCCCCATACTTTGGATTCAGCTCAAACATCCCTTAATACATATACTTTTTTAGAAAAAAAATTACAAATTTAGACTTTTTATCTGGTTACTGGTCTTTAATTATGCTAACTACCACTATTAAGTTGCATTACTGATCCAAAGAAAATAGTGACTCTTGATTATTTTCTGGCTTATGATTGATGAAATGCTATTGAGTAACATTAGGTCATACTCTCTGTCAGAATGTAACTCAGAATTTGGCAGCTACACCATCAATTAGCAATATTGTTGATAACCTGTATTTTGTATAACAAGTAATTTGTTTTTCCATAGAAGCTGGGAACAGAAGAGAAAGCAAATAGTAGTTATTCATTGCCACAAATCACGTGTAGTACGAATAAAAGATCAGAAACATTCTTTAAAGTGTTTGTAGAAAATCTCTTAAAATCTTTTATGTGTTCAAGTGCATGTGTACCCACATGCATGGCTATGTTGGTAGGACTTCTGATCTGCCATTAAGTATTAATTTGTTATTGTCCACTTCTATCTTTTTGATGCTTCATTTCTTACCTAAATTGCTGGATAAGAGTCAGTTATCCACATTTCCATACCAAGGTTTCAAGAGCCTTTATGTTACCAAACTAAAGAGTTGCTAACTTAATTTTGTTTCTCTTTTTTGAAATGCATTCTCCTGAAGCAAATTCAGATGTCCATGTTTTTACTTTACATTTTAAAAGGGATGAAAAATATTTAATGTCTTCTAGGTAGTAAGCAATGTGGTAGACACTTAAAAATATGTAGATGAACTAAAAAACAGGTACTAAAAAAATGCACCATGCACTATTTTGGTTTATTAGATACCAATCTGGGTTTTGTTCTTCAATCCTTTTTACTCCCAAGTTCAGTTTCCAACTATTGAACTATCATCTTCCCTCCAAACATTTCTGGAATAACAGTTGTTATTGGTGCTCTAAGGCACACATGAAATGATAAATTTTATAACTGTGAACTATTACAAAACCATACTCTGTAATGCTGATTGACTAATATTACATTGGAATGAAGGTAACCCAAAAAGTACAATAGGAAGAAAGCTGCTTTTCAGTTTTCTATGTAACATCATTATCATGAAATCAATAAGAGTTGTCCAGTTTGGAATTACATTATCAAAATCATCCACATTCATGGTTATAAACTCAGTTATCCTTTACTCTTAAAAATAATAATGTTAGAGATTTTCACTTATCCAACCCACTTTTACTTTCATCAAGATTGTCAGTTGGAGTGGGGAAATATAAATTCAAGGTAGATTTTTAAAGAGCAGAAAGAACACATCCCAATCTCTAAAAATAAATAAATAAACATATATATAGAACTAGGCAGAAAGAGCAAAGAGATTTTTCTTAAATAGAAACTGAAGCATTTTGGCAAGTAATAAACTCCAAAACTTCTTAGTTAAGAAGTCATAATTTTAAAAAAGTCTTGCTGTAGAGTTTATGACCTAAAGAATAATGGATTGATTGCTTCAAGATAGATTTATGAAAGCTGAAGTGCTGTTATTAGTGTTTTCAAGCTTTCTATGCACAAAGCAATACATTTTAAGATAAAGGTAGGCATCTTTAATCCCACAAACCTTCACTTCTTAGTGCAGAGTAGCCAACTAATAACTATTGACTAACAGTTCTGGGACCCTCCTAATCAAAAGCCCCCTTCCTGCATGCCCATAGAAAGATGTATGTTTTTATTGGTGATCCAGGAGTACATGTAGCCCATGGTAAGGCATGTTCAGGCATACATGAATTCATTTTGTGAAAGAATAGGGATCCTGGGTATTATAAGGTGTAACTGAAAATATAAGCTATTTTGTGTATAATCTCAACTTTGACAAGATATTTAAGAAGTGAAAAGGCAATAATTCTGGGTGTGAAGCTTTCCAAAACCAAGAGGGGGAAAAAACCCCACAAACTAGTTTAAATATGGGAGGGAAAAAGCATTCATTCTAAAATTAGATGACCAAGGTGCAAACTTTAGCCTATGACCTTGGGCAATCCATTCAAATTTCTTCATCTATCCAGCAGGGTAACAATACCTGACCTTTAAGTTGACAGGAGGAAAGATCCAATATATAACATGTGAATGGGTTTTGTGAACACTAAAGCCCTATAGAAATTGGAAGGATTGTTGTTCTTAATCTGTAGCATTCCTGAGGACAATGTAATGAGAATAGCTACTTATTAATTTCAAGAATCATATCAAATGTGGTGTTTCCTCGGCTTTTTTACTTGCTCCCTTATTATTTTCAATGTGATTCCTGTTTATAGAGAAAAAAAGAAAAATTAGGTCAAATGAATGTTGTCTCTCAGACTTCAGGATAGTTAGCTCCTTTTTCTGTCTTGCTTTTAAGCAGACTTGTTGGATAATTTCCCCCGCACTTGGGAGGATATTTCATACCTATGTCAAGCAGTGATGTTGTTGTGATTCTCTTCACAGATTCTTTGGGATGCTTGGCTTAGCTTTGGGTGAGTCAATTGCGTTCTAACAGAATGATATTGAAACTTCATTTCAAAATCCTAATTCCAAGAATTAAAGTAAACACTCTGGAAGTCTTCCAGTGCACTTTCTGCTTTTTTTCCCCCTCCCTCATTTTTCTTTCTTTGTGAGTATATCTGGCTCCTTTTTCATACTTCAGGCTTTATTCCCCCCTCATTTTAATGATGTTAGGTGAACACTAAGGGCCTTTCTTTAATTCTTATAAGTTTTTTCAAAATTAATTATAATTCAGCACATTACCTGTATAATATGAGAATCAATCATTTAACACAGAAAAACACTAAACAGATATTAGTGCATCTGAAAATTTTGCTGCGGACATTTGAAGAATATCTGAAAACTCATGATTTAAGTGAATTGGTTGTTATTAAATTGTACTTTAATGAAATCTACTTTAGTACTTTGTAAAAATAATGGTTTCAGTAGTCAGTTGCTCAAAAGTTTATTTTTATTATCAATTTAATATCTTATGTAAGATGAGTAAGTTAGTTGAAGAAAATCCTTAATATTTTAATTTTTTTGTCTGTTATTTTGTTATCTTTTTTTTTTTTTTTAAGAGAGAGGAATAGTGAGAGAGAAAGGCAGAATCAGTTTTATTCAGTTTTTCATCTGACTTTTGTTGCTGGGACACTTCCTTGTGTACCTGGTGCTGGGATTTGAATCCGCAGACTCACGCATGCCAGGCAAGCACTAACCACTGAGCCACTGCTCCAGCCCCTGTTTTTTGTATCTTTAAAAAACAAAAAATGCCAGCCTTACTTTCCTGGCATGTGTAAACGAACTCTTAATGAATTGTGAAGTAGATCACATTAGTGTTAAGGAAGTCCTAACCATCCTAGAGAACCTGGGTCCTTCCTTCTGGTGTCTAGTTTGTTCAGAAACTCCAATGACATGGGCCAGCTTTCTCACATAGAATCCTGGCTTTACACAAGCTGATAGGGTCCTCTCTTCCACGGGATCAATAATAATGTGTCTCTCTTCCCGTTGGCACAGGTCTTAAGTGGTTTAATAATATAAAACACTAGGAAAAGCCCAACATGGAGTCTTTGTCATTATCCTAGTGAATGCTCATAGTAGGGCCTTACAGACCAGGCAACCACAGCCACCTGGGCCTGTCCTCCCCAGTAGTGTCCACTCTCACTTTTCCTGAGCCACCATTTGCCTGCCTTCCCTCCTGCTTTTCCACAGTTTGGCAGGCAGTGGCTGACATAGTGAACCCATTGGCCTGGGTTGGTGAGGCCTGCTGAAGGCCAACTTGGAACAAGCCAGGGCGGTGCAACCAGAGAATCTGGATTTCAAGACCCAGGTTGCCAATTATCGGCTGAATGATTTGGGCTCAGATAATTGGCCTCTTTCACCTGTGGTGATTCCATCTGAACAACTAAGATAATAGAGATTTTATCATGGACTGGGAATCCAGTGGATTGTTACAGATGCTGAACCACTCAGGGCTATCATACATTGATTATAGGAATTAGATTTCACGTGATTGTGAAAAATCAAGTAAGAAAAATTTGGAGAAAAATCAAATGTATTTTTCTCTTTCCACAATCCTGGATTTTAAGACTCTTGCTTTATTATAGATAAAGAAACTTGGAATTTCTGTTCTAGGGATATCATGCTATCTCTTTTCTTTACATGATTAGACCATCTGCTGTAGCTTTAAATGGTGTAAGTCAGATCTCATTCAAGATAAAAAATTATTTAATCTTTGAGCATATTCTTGATTATTTTAAAGGTAAAAAAAATCATGTTTGGAAAGGATAAATTATTTCCCACAAGATTGCATAGCCTTATATAAAGAAACTAGGATTCAGTTAAGAAACTACATTAACTATAAGTCTGGGTCTTTCAGCATGGCCTTCAAAGCAAGATGATATAGTGGATATTAAAAAGACAGCACGACATGGTGATTAAGAGCAAAGTCTTCTAAGCAAAGTGTGTTGGTGTGGATCCCACTGTCCACGTAAGAACTCTGAAACCTTAGGCAAGTCACTTGAACTCTAAGTCAGTTTCTTGCCTGACAATACAACCTGTTTCCTAAGGTTCCTTTGACTTGTACATGAGTAAAATATATTCAAAACTTAAGACAGTCTGTGGGATGTGTCCCAGTTGGTTATTTCTTACCATTTTTTTTTCTTAAGGAATTTTCTTTGGTTCATTCACTTCCCTCTGAAATCCCTGTTCACCCAAGTGAAGTTGACCTCATCCCCAGCTCCTGGATGAGGCTTGGTCTTTCAGTCAACAAAGTTCCATTCCCCTTGAGATGATGCCCAGTGAGACTCATGAGATTTTTACTGGGGGATTCTGGATTCTTTGCTGCGAACTCCCATCCTATTTAACAGACATGAGGAAGCACAGAAAACTTAGACTTCCTGACACCCATCCTTTAGCCATAATAGAAATCAGCCTTAGAAACTGGTGGGACCCTAGAGGTAAGAACCTGTCACTGGAGGAATTCTGGGGCCATGGGATGAAGGAAACAGGAAGCCTGCTTTGTCCTATCTGTAGCCTCCAACCTACTGCTCAGGCCAGCATGAGTTGAAGTTTTGGTGAAGAGGGTTCTGACAGAAAGTTATCTTCAATTAGATGGTGATAAATGCTTTTCACTTTCCTAGCTCTGAAATTTCAATAAGGAGAAGGAACTACTCCAATTTGAGAAGGACTTTAGATACGAGAGGAAAATCCATTTAATATGGAAATGCTAGAGAGATTTCCCAGGAAAGTTTGAACATGTGAAGAAGATTCTTGAAAGTAGAAGAGGGATTATTGAGGAGGGCATTGTGAAAGAAAGAACCTGAAGATAGGATTAAATGATGATCCAGCACAAGTGAATATATATATATATATATATATATGAAACAGAGTTGATAAAGACTGCTATTTCAAAAAACTTCAAATTTGGATGGCAATTATGGATCTGATGGGAGTAAGGAACATGGAACTAGGAGGTGGATGAGAAGTAAATGAACAGAATTGATCAGCCTCTCCATTCCAATCAGGAGTTTAATGAGCAGTTGTATGATGACTCTATAAATAAATATTTTACTAGGAGTCAAAATTTTGTGTAAACTACTAATTATTTAATAATAAACATTTGCTGAATATTATATTGTGCATACGAAGATGTGCAAAACTGGTTTTCCATAAAAAGGTACAGTTTAAGCACAGCAAATATCAAAGAATGATAAATTATTTTACAAAACTGTTGAACAATTTTTGTGACACATGTGAAAGATTGTCCTGAACACTTCAAGAATTCCGATGGAAGAGTCCAAAAGGAAGAAAGCAGCTGCCCCAGCTCACTTTCCATCTTTAGACTTGTAACAAGAAATCCATTTCTGCCGACGGGGTGGTAGGACACATTCAAAACTCAGGCTTACTTCTCTTCTCAAATTAAGGCAGTGGTGGTTGATATTCTATTTTAAGATCACTTTATCAAGAACAGAAATACAGAAATATTGTCCTTTCCTCAACTTCAAATCTAAATGATCATAAAATTTATCAAGAGTATACAAGCTGATGAGATGTTTTCTTAATATCTGTAAAATAACTCATAAATTGTAAATAAATACTATGATAGAAAAAGGATAAATGATATGAAAAGTAAGTTCCATAAAGAAGCACCTGTGACCAAAAAATATTAAAAATATTTAGTTAAACTGATAAAGGAAGGATCAGCATAACTGAATATTAGTTAAATATAATAGTATTTTGTATTTTGTTATAATTTATTTTAATGTAAATTAAAATAACAATAGATTATCTTTTTGTTGTTGCTTTTTTGAGGGGGGCATTCAGCTTTGTGAGACATGTATATGCATCCACTACAATCTGTAATTTGGTATACTATTTCTGGAATGCAGTAGTGAAGACAAGTACTTCTATAACACTTTCTGTGCTTCACAGTTTTGTGTTACATTTACTAACTCATGCAATCTCGCAGCACCCTAGTAAGGCAGGTATGATTGTTATCCTCAGCTAGTTGGTGGCAAAGCTGAGATTTGAACCCAGGCAACTTGCCTTCAGAATTTACACTGACCCTCAGTGTGATATGCATTAAAATGAAAAAAAAAAAGGCAGTATAAACACACTTACCTATGTGACACTTACTCTAATCTATTTCAACTCTATATCTGCTATAAGAAAAAATATAAAATACTGCTAATTGCATTGTTATTTACCATGTGCAAAAAGCAAACTAAATCCATTGGTAATAGATTCACTTTTGTAAAGAAGATGCATCTATATAACACTATATATAGAAGTGTTGAGTTTATATTGTAGGGTTAAAAAAAATTCCCAAACTGGATACTGGATACATTATCTGGTCTTCATTTTTTAAATAAAAAACTTTGTGGCAAGACTGTCAACACTAGAGAAATTATCTGTAAAATCATGCAACCATGTCAGTGGTTAGTATTTCAAAATTCTGAGTTATTTTTAACAATAAGTGCATTCCACTTTTATAATCAGACAAAACATAACGAAGGCATTTCACTCTTTTAAAAAGAGAAAAGAAAACCAAATTAGATGAAAAAGATCATCTTCTGTGGAGAATAAAATAATGGTTTACTGAATCCAACTTTGATTGTTAGAAAGTTCTTAGTAGAGGGATATATCTTGTGTCAACCCTTGTTTATCACATTTAAATCTTAATTATACTGATTTTATTTTTTGCCATAATTTCATTCTTTTTTTATTGTAGAGTAGAACTCTATTGAATGTAAACACCACAATTTCTTAACCCATTCTAATAACAGACACGACACCTGGGTTCATTCCATAGTTTGGTTATTGTGACTTGTGCTGCTATACACATTGATGTGGTTGTATCCCTGTAGTATGCCAATTTTAGATCTTTTGGAAAGATACCAAGGAATTGGGATATCTGGGTCATGTGGTGTTCCATCCCTCATTTTTTAAGGAATCTCCATACTTCTTTATAGAGTGGTTATACTAGTCTGCAGTCCTACCAACAATCTACAAGTATTCCTTTCTCCCAGCAACCTCACCAGCATTTGTTGTTTTTCATATTCTTGATCATTGCCATTCTGCCTGGAATCAGATGAAATCTTTTTGTTGTTGTTGTTTTTTCAGGGCTGAGGACCGAACTGGGGGCCTTGCATGTGCTAGGCAAGTGCTCTGTCACTGAGCTAAATCCCTAACCCCCAGATGAAATCTTAGTGTAGTTTTGATTTGCATTCTCCTGATTTCTAGAGATGTGGAACACTTTTTATATATTTATTGGCCGTTTGTGTTCCATCTTTTGTGAAATTTCTGTTTAGGTCTTTGTCCATTAATAGACTGGGTTATTTGAGTGTTTTCTGAATGTGAGTGTGGTTGGTGTCAAGATTTTATGATTTCTTTTTATATTCTAAATATTAATCCCTCAATGAAGGGGATCTGGCCAACATCTCCCATTCTGTAGGTTTTCTCTTAGCCTATAGAATCACTTCCTTCTTAAAAATTTCCTTTGCTGTGTAGAATCTTTTTAATTTGACTGCATACTGCTTATCAACTTTTGATTTTATTTCTTGTGCTTTGGGGGTCTTGTTATGGGAGTCGGTACCAGCACCTTTAGGGTGGAGTGTTGACCCTTTGTTATCTTCTAGCAGTTGTAAAGTTTCTACTCCAGTTCCTCAGCCTTTGGCCCATTTTAACTTGAGTTTTGTATAAGGTGAGAAATAGGGGTTCAATTTCTTTTTTCTAAATATAGCTATCCAGATTTCCCAACACCATTTGTTAAACAGATTTCCCCCCTCCAAGTTATGTGTTTGCTTCTTTGTCAAATATCATACAAACATAAGTATGTGAATTTATCTCTGTATGTTCTATTCCATTGGTTTTCATGTCTATTTTGATGTCAATACCATGCGATTTTGTGTTTAGTTTTTGAACCACAGCTCTATAGTATAATTTCAAATTAGATATTGTAATGTCCCCTGCTTTGCTTTTTCTTGCTTAATATTCCTTTGGTTATTCTGGGTTTCTTATTCTTCCAAACAAATTTAAGAATTATTTTTTCTAGTTCTGTGAATAATATTATTGTTATTTTGATAGTGATTGCATTGAATCTGTATATTATTTTTGTAAGTATGCACATTCTGACAATATTAATTCTGCCTATCTAAGAACTTAGAATGTCTTTCCATCTTCTCAGGACTTCTTGAATTTCTTTCTTCAGTTTTCTATAATTGTCACTCTTTTACTTCCTTGGTTAGATTAATTCTCAAGCATTTAATTTTTTTGAGCATTTTGAATAAGACAGTTTTCCTGATTTCTTCCTTGGCTGGATCACTGTTGGAGTAATTATATTGATTTTAATGACAGTATTCTTGGTGCAAATTCTTTCTGAAAAACTACATTGATGTCATTTAAATAGGTAGAAGAGAATACTTTAAGTGTTTACCATTAAATAAATCAGCTGTTGAAAGAAAAAACACACCTTTATTAATTTTTGTGTAATGACCAATAGATCATTTTGTAGTTTGACTCTTCCAACCCATGCGAGTTTTTATATATGTATTAATTGTGCACATCAATAGTTTAACATGACATTTCTATGTGTTCATATGGTGTGCACCACCAATGCCCCTTTTTCCACCTTTACTCTGTTTACCATGCCCAGTCTCTAGAATCACTTAGAATTTCTACTTCCAACTCAATTCTTTATAGCCTTCACATGTGAGAGGACATATGGTACTTGTGTTTCTATACCTGGTTTGTTTTTCTTGACATAGTATCCTCCAGTTCCATCTAGTTTGCTACAGTATCAGCATTTCATTCGTCTTATGGCTGAATAATACTCCTGTGTGTGTGTGTGTGTGTGTGTGTGTGTGTGTGTGTGTGTGTGTGTTTTAAGAAAGAGGGGGGGGGGAATGAATGAGGGAATCACATTTATTTAGTTTTTCATGTGGTTTTCATTGCCCTGACACTTTGTCATGTACTTGGTGCTGGTGTTCAGCCAGGCAAGCACCATAACCACTGAGCCACTGCTCCTGCCCTCCTTTGCATTTTTATACCACATTTTTTCATCTATTGATGGCTACTTAGGCTAATTCCATATATTAGCTATTGTGAATAGAGCTGCAATAAGAATGGGCATGCAGTTATCTCTTTTGATCCATCTTGACTTTTATACAGTATGAGAGAAGGGGGTGAAAGTTTAGTTTTCTACACATGGATAACAAGTTTTCTTGTTAATATCACTGAAGAGACTGTCCTCTATAATATATGTATATAATGTCTTTTTTTGAAAAACATCCAGCTATGGATGTGCAGGTTGTCTTTTTAGGATAGCTATTCTGTTCCTTTGGTCTTTGTGTCTCTTTTTATACCAATATCATGCAGTTTTTATTACAATGGCACTGTGGTATGTCTTGAAATTGGGTTTTGTTTACTTCCAGTTATATAATTTTTGTTTAAGATTGCTTTGGCTATTCAGAGTCTTTTTTGCTTTCATATGAATTTGGGGAGTTTTCTCTAATTCTCTGAAAAATTGAATTGGTATTTTGATGGGGATTTCATTGAATCTGTGGGTTACTTTGGGTAGTGTAAGTTCAATCCATGAACATCAGAGATCTTTCCGTCTTTTTGTGTCTTTGATTTCTTTCATCAGTGTCTTATAGTTTGCATTGTAGAGGGCTTTCTTTTTCTTAGATTATTGCTAGTGTTTTTATTTTGCTTGTTTGTTTTTGTTTTATAGCTATTGTCAATAGTGACTCCTTCTGTGATTTCTTTCTCAGGAAACTCATTATTGGTGTATAGAAAAGCTACTTATTCTTATGTTAATTTTATGTCCCAGGACTTTGTTGAATTTGTGTATCAATTTTCATAGTCTTTTAGTAGAGTCTTTAGGTTTTATTCTGTTGAGTACAAAGCAAAGATAGTTTGTCTTCTTCCTTTCCTCTATTTCTTTCTCTTGACTATTCTAAAACTTCTGGTACTATACTGAATAATAGAAGTGAGAGTGGACACTTGTCTTGTTCCTGATGTTGGAAGAAGTGCTGTCAGCTTTACCCCATTCAGTATGATGTTGGCTGTGAGTTTGTCATATATGAATTTTAATCAACTTTAAAGAAGTCGTTAAGCTTCAAACTGAGTGGGAAATAAGAAGTAGGGAGAAGAATCACCGGATTTACAGTTCCTGATCACTGTAAATTTTAACTGTATGACAGTTATTGACCACATGCAAATCTACTTCAGAAATTATCCCAATTCTGGCAAATCAGTATACATTTGAATGGATGTACTCTCTTTAATATAAAAATGTGCAGAGAATATCAGATAACAGATAAATTACATTAGACTAGAGAAAGCTATTCATAAATAATTATTACAAAGAACAAACTATAAGGGATTATCTAAGCCCACCTTTTGACACAGGTGTAGCTGTATTCTAAGAAGATCTAGTACACTCAGCATTCTAGGTATTACTTGGTATTCAGGTTGAGAGCAGATTGGTTCTCACATGTACATGCAAATCCTTTACATTTATAAAGAATAGAGTAAACTGAATTTTAAGTTGGGAGCCTAGAATTTTCACTTGCTTCATTTACTTTATTATAGTATATGGTCACTTTGTACTTTGATTACGAATAGTCACTAAAGCATTCAAAAAATAATAGAGATTTTTTATTTTATTCTTTCAAGATTTCTGGGAAGTAGAAAGATAAAGATGTCAATGATTTCATTTTATACATCAGATTATAGAGAGGTTAAATAATTCATACCCAAATCCATGGTTTGGCAGGACATATAATGATAAAAGTATCTGTTTCTTAAGCACTATTATAGTCAATGGGTTTTCATGTGAATTTTCAATGTTCCTTGTTTTTAAAGCTTATATGAGCGCATGGTAAATGATCAATAGATCATATTAACTACTTATGGATTTCCTTTGAGTTTGAGAAAAATGGGCAAACAAGTAGCTTCAGAAATCCAAAGGAGAGTAGTGATGTTAAATATGATCAGGGACATTTTAAAAGGTTTTGTTTTCAAATGTTACTTACAACATTAGTTTTAGGCTCTGGTTTCCACATTCTAATAAGTTGTAGGAAAATGTCATTTAATAAAGTAATTTGTTGTCTTTTATTAAACAACAAATTTATTTAATGAAGTTATCACACCTCAAAATTCTTTGGGAATCTTTAGAATTTTGCAGAAATATCTAGTAAAAAACTGTTCCAGAAACTGTTCATTAAAGAACTATGCAAAAAAATGGTTGAACCAAAATATATAGCAATTGATTTAATAATTTAGGATTTAAGGAAAAAATAGTTAATTTCATAGAAAACTCACCTATTTAATACCAGTTACAAGAAGTAAAATGGCCTGAAAATATAACTGTGTTAGTATTATACAGAACAATTCAAAAGGTCAGTATTCTTAATTATGTCAGTTTCTGAAAACCTCTAATAAATATGATCTTAAAATTTCCCCCATCAAAGAAAGGAAAACAAAAGAAGCTAGCTTTTAAATAACAGAATTCAAATAAATAAGGTTTTCCTTCATTTATAGCATTTACAGAGTAATTATGTCCTGACAAATCTATTTTAAGTTGAAAATATTGTAATTTAAGAATGCACTTAATATACCTAACCTGCTGAAGATTGTAGCTTAGCAACACAGTGCACTGTAGAGTGTCAACTGTTCACTCTCACGATTATATGCCTAACTGGAAGTGACTTGCTGCCACCGTCCAGCATCACGAGAGTGTCTTACTGCATATCACTAGCCCAGCAAAAGACAAAAATTCAAAATAAAAATTCTACTGAATGCGTACCATTTTGCTACCATTGTAAATTTTTTAAAAATTGCATGTTGATCTATTGTAAGTCCAGGACCATCTGTACAATTATATCTTATATTTATAAATCACATCTGATTGGATATTTTATTCTAAAGTAACTTCATGGCAGATGTGGTGGGAGGGATATCATTACAGTGAAGTGTTTAAGCATGAGATAATTTTTGGGAAGCAGATTTTGGTCTAAACCCAGGTTTTCTCACTTTCCCTTTGTGTAAACTGAGTAAAATTGTGGGTAAAATCACAGTATCCTCCTGTGTTAGTCAGCTTTTTGTCATTGTGACAAAACACCTAACATACAACAACTTAAAAAAGGAAAGATTTATTTTGACTTGTTTCCATTCTTGGTTAGCTGGATCCACTGTTCCAGGGTCCACGGCATCACGTGGGGGGGTGTGGTTTGGCAAAACTGCTCACCCCAGGCAGAGAGGAGAAAGAGAGTGAGGAAGGAGCTAGGGACATGATAAACTGCTTCCTCCATTCAGGTCCCACCTCCTGAAGGTCCCATCACATCACATAATGCCATCAAATTATGAATCTGTCAGTGGATTAACACACTGAAGAGATTAGAGTTCTCATGATCCAATCACGTTCCTAAACCCCACCTCTGAATAGGGATGCACTGGGGAGCAAACCTTCAATACAGGAGCCTTTGGGGTACATTCCAGAGGCAAACCATACGTGACACTAACCAGGGCAGTCACTGGTAAAATCAAACGAGATAGCGCAAATGAAGAGCGTAGTGCTGTGATTGTCATAGAGTAAGAGTTATTACATATTAGTTCTTCGGGTTGCTATTGATATCTCTCTCTTTGTCAGTGACTGTGTCCTACAAAGATATAGTACAGAATCAAGGTTAACTAAATGCATGATTTACTATATTTTCTCTGTAAACTATTTCTCACAGTGGTCCCCATCTTAAATAGGATAATAATATTATCCTAAGGAATTTCTCGGTGACTTTAGAAAATCAGCCCATAATCTAATTGAAATTTGCCACATTTTTAAATTTGATACCTTGCTTTAACCTGATTTTCCTCAAATTCCTCATTCTGTTTTTGTCTGATAATTCATTCCCACAGGGACTGTACAATTACTGTAAATCATTTACTCTATATTGGAGTTCATAATGGTTTTGTTCCTATCATTCTATTCCTCTTAGCAATGGCATTCTGTACTGCCACAGTGCCGCTTCTAACTCTTCATTTTGCCAAAGATAGCAGAAAAGCAAGACAATAGCCATATCTCCTCACGGGTTGAGCGTCAACAGACAGGGATTACAAGGATTGATATCGCTCTATGTTCCGTGGGTTTAACTGATTCTGTACTTTTCCAAGAATAAAACATATCCAACATGGATCTCTGATAGCATAATCTGCCTAATCGTGAAAACTGCTGCCTCATTTCAAATGAGCTTTCTTTCAGCTTGCTCAACTTGAAAGCTGCTTTTATTGCTCTTATCAAGTTTGAAATTTCTATCGAATGTAGCAAGGTGACCTTGTAATTACTTCATGCTCTATGAACACAGAGTGCAATACTGATCCTAGATTATGAGACAAATTATCAAGATAGAAACAAGTATGAATGCTAACTTAATAATAGGGATAAACATATGCTAAAGGAATTATTTTGGGCTAAAGTGGTCAAGTACTTTTGCCTCAGCCACTAAATTTATAAATTTACAGCTTCAGTTTAGGACACTTGATAAAATGCATATGATGAGAGACAATACTGTTCATAATAACTAATCAGGAAATCTGAGAAAATAAAATATAAATGATGAATTTTCTTTTTGAGAAAGTCCTTATAAGAGGATTTTGAAATCCTGTTATGGGGGCTGGATTGGTGGCTCAGCTGTTGAAGTGCTTGCCCTGGCATGCACGAGCATGCATGAGGATCCGGGTTCAAACCCCAGTACCATATACACAACTAAGTATTGGAGAAACAAAGGCCAAATGGAAAAATAAATGAAACTGATTTTCTCTTTATCTCTCTCTCTCTCTCTTTCACTCTCTCCCTCTGTCCTGAAAAAATAAATAAATAAATAAAAATTTAAAAATCCTGTTATGTTAAAATAGTAAATTATGCTGTCTGAACATGATTTTTATATTATTCTTTGAAAAAATTCTCCAAGCTTACTAAATTTATGACTTTTAATCAAATGCGTGAGACAACATGACCAAACAATAAAATAAAATTACAAATGAGTCATTTTAACTGAAGCATTATCTTTGCTTGTAAAGGAAAAAAAAATTCTCTTTTGCATGCCATCTCTCCACTTCTGAATCTTAGAATATAGTACTTCAGTATTAGGTTCTTTTGCTTTTGACTTAATACCCAGCAACTCCCAGATTCCCTACTTATTCTTGGAAGTAGTGATAACTCAGAGCTGGGTTGGAAGGCTGCACCTTCTCACTTAAAACACCCACAGGCACAACCCAGTTTCATTACTGCTTTTGCTTTAGGAATTGGCCCAAATAATAAAACAAGTTAATTCTTAATTCCTTTTACGAATATATGATCCTTGGCAGTGGACACAAATAAAAGATAGTTACCAAGCTGAAAATGCCCAACCAAATGTTGATTACTTAAAAATGTTTTGAATTAAGCCATGGTTCCTGGCTTGATGATAAAGTAAATGAAATTGTTGTTTTCCATTGTCTTAATTGGCAAAGCACATTCTCCTGTCCAGCCAGAATGAAAGCTTATGAGAAAAGTGACAGGCCTGGTCTTGGCCACAACTGGAAATACAGCTAGAAGTTGACTTTGCCAACATGCAGGTAGACAGTGGTTTCCCATTCAGCTCTTCCCCAATGGCACTATTCAGCTATTCAGCCTGTAATTTTCACCATCCAGGGATTCTTAAAAGAGAAAATCATGATCAATGAAAACCTAAGAGTATATCCAATATCAATTATGCTATGCTGATTTTTCTCATTTGCCAAAAGACATTTAAATGTTCCTGGATCTGTTTTGCTGAAATGTTTATACATATTTTATACTCATTCCAAGTGCTGTCTTTGATTACCTAAGATAATGACTTCTATTTCATTAGGTTCTGTGCTCCTAGCTCTCCAAAACTTTTCAGTGACATTACAGTTTTCCTAACATATAGAAAAATCTTTTTTAGTCTGAGGAATAAAATGTGACTATCTGGCCCAACTGATATCAAATATTTATTATGCCATTTAGGTGTGTTGATTCCCTTGGTGCTCAACTCTCGCAATGTTTTTCTCTTTATGCTAAACTCTTTTGAAAATGCTCAAGTTTGCATTTCTTATGTGAAGTATTTTTCTGAGCTTCATTTTGGTCTACTTCATTTCTTGGCTTCACTTCACATGTTCTCATTTTTGAATTTATTATTCTCTGTGGACAAGGGTTTTGACATGTGCCTTCTCATTAATAATCAAAATGTTAAACATCCTGGAATTACTCATGCCGTAATCTGCTCACATTCCTTACTGTGACAATAGGAATTCTATGGGTGGACTAAAGACATTAAATGACCATTGTTTTATGATTTCTTCTGTTTTCAAGTAACTGCAAGCCCAATCCTCATAATATCTCAATTGCACAAATTTAGATTCCATCTCTTTTTGCTTTCTAAAAGAAATGTTCTCAGTGTCACTGTGTTTATTATAAAACATACAAATGTCAAGATCTAACTATAAAGTCATAGCTGTAAGTCATAGCTTCTTTACGTACTAAAGATGAAATGGAACTCCTCTTCCCAGAAATATTTGAATAAATTCCATAACATTATGCATTCCCTGTCTACACAATTCACAAAAATATGTTCATGTTGTTAATGTTAAAAGATTTCTATTTATTCAGAAATTTATTATTTGCTCATGTATTTGTAGAAAGATAGGCCAAAGGGAAGGGGAATTTAGAAACAGTGACAAATGTTACTTAATCATATACTTATCTATATGTGTAAAATGTGTAATATAGCATCTCATTTTGAAGAAAATTATACCTGGAATGCCACTCTGGGATTCTCACTGACTGTTAAATTACTCTAACAAAATATCATCTTTCACAAAAAGAAGTTTTAAAAAGTTCTTATTAGACTCTATTATTAACCTTTGTTAATTGTTCAGTTAACTCTAAGGATTTGAAAGGCAAAGTCTGGAGCCTTTTTCAGTAGAAACTGATGCCTTTCACAACTTTTCAGGAACAACACTGGACTGGCAGTGAAGATCATTAATGATTGATGTACAAAACCCATCTTAAGCATGTGGCAGTGCTTCCAAAGGAGTGACTTGCATCCCCAGGAGTTAGGGACTCTGCATTTCTGTATTTCAGAAGTTGGTGATGGAAGCTAGGCAAAGAGGGCTTAGAGGGACCCCCTACTGTGCACTTTTAGTAGGGGCTGGCATGCTACACACTTTAAAGAGTCAAACTTGAAGAGGGGACAATTTGGATGGAAGGTTATGTTCAGGGTAAGTAGAAGAAAGCGTCCATTAAGATTTCCCTTCTCTGTTATTGTGCTGCTTTCTTTCATACTTCTTCCCTTTCTGAGTACCCAGATGATCAGATTCGCATTCCTACCAGTAAAATGCTTGTGAGAAGTAGATGATCAACGGTGTGGAAATTGAACCTGGAATCAGACTGCAGGGTAACAGAAATCCAGCTTCCTTGCTGGGTAGCAGGCTGTGTGTGGCTGTTTGCTTTCAGAATATGGAGGAGGTATCCTGAGGTGAGGAGGGGGCCTTTTCTCCATCTTTGCTGCTGGGTCAAGAACCTGGCCTCTCCACACTCACCTAATTTCTGGGTCAGGGTTTGAGAAGCCTGGTACTGTGGATTTATTAAGTGATATTTTCCTAATAGTGGTGTCCTCAGGTCGCAGCTTCTTAGCTAGTGATTTTGTATTTGACAGATTTGAAAGGACAAGTGCATTTATTTCAAACTTTTAAAAATAGACGATCTACTGGATGCTAGTCAATGAAGATTCCACGGAAAACCAAAGATCCTGCTCTCCAGAAGCTTACGTTCTGCTGGATTTAAAAGTTGTTTTTAAACATCCGCCATGTGCCTGACGCCGTCTCTGCCCAAGGCAAGGAGCCCTGGCTTCTTGAAATTCACTGTTAGGGCAACGAATACCCCTTTCCCAAGGGCCATTGTGAACTAGCGTCAGTTCTCCTCCGAGGAATTTGAAAGAACATTTAATTGCAAAGCAGCCAAGGCTGGGGTCGCTGGAAGTGGCTCCTATTAGCGTCAATACGGCGAAATCATGGGACCAAGCAGGAGCCTGAAAACTTCAAGCCAAACAAACTCTGAGATCACACCTCCTAGCCTCCTCCTCCGCTCCGTAGAGCCAAGGTCGCAGTGAAACCACTGCCGAGGGGCGACCCCGGGGAGGCAGGGGGCTCGCGAAGTAAAGGAACATCACTTTCCCACCCGTAACATGGGCTTTGCCCTGGAGCGCTTTGCTGAAGCAGTGGACCCGGCTTTCCAGTGCAAGTTGTGCGGCCAGGTGCTGGAGGATCCCCTGTGCACTCCTTGCGGGCACATCTTTTGCGCCAGCTGCCTGCTGCCCTGGGCGGCGCGGAGACGCCGGTGCCCGCTACAGTGCCAACCGCTGGCGCCAGGCGAGCTGTATAGGGTGCTGCCGCTGGGCAGTCTCATCCAGAAGCTGCGCATCCAGTGCGACTACCGTGCGCGTGGTTGTGGCCAAACAGTCCGGCTGCAGGAGCTGGCAGAGCACGTCGAGCGCTGTAACTTCGGCCCAGCCAGGCACTGCCACAGCCTCCCGGGCTACGCCTCGGGCCCGGAAGGCTACGGAGGCGGCGGGGACGTTCCGGCGCGGGGGAGCTGCAAGCCAACCGCTAGGGCCAGCCCGGGCGGGGACAAACGCGGGGGGCCACCAGGCGGCCGCTGGAGCAGCGGGCAGGGACCCGAACCTGGGGTCCTCGCCTGGAGGCGGCGTGAGAAGGCGCTGCTGGAGCAGCTCTGGGTGCTGCAGGGCGAGATACAGCTCACAGCCCGCAGGTATCAGGAGAAGTTCACCCAGTACATGGCTCACATCCGCAACTTCGCCAGGGACCTGGACCGCGGCCACCGCAGGGTAAGTGCTGAGGGAGCGGCACCTGGGAATGATCCTTTGGGGCGGGAAGAGGAAGAATCTTTCCAGTACTTCAGAATTCCTTTGGGAGGTGGCATCTTTCTTTACCGCGCGTTAGGAAACATCCAACCCTCCCTGATTGTCCTCTACTGTCCTTACCTTCTAAATGCAGTTAACAAAGAATGACCCCTTGCCACATATATTAGGATTGGAAAGAGTTAAATAGATTCAATTCCAACTTTCCCCCCTGAGAAGTAGCATTTGGGAAAACTCGTTTTCCCCTTCAGACTCTTGTTCCTCATCTTTCACTGCCTCACTTCATCATCTCTGCCTATCTTTAGTGCCCATGGCCTGTTCCTGAAGCAAATTTGAGAAGGAAAAGCATTACCCATGAATGACTTACTTTCTGTCAAGTTGCCCATATCAATCAGCTACCCTCTATTTAGTTCTGGGACTGTGAGGGATTGAGGTGACCAGGACAACCTCAGGGGTTGGAGGGTTAAGAGATGGGATTCTTAGACCTGCACGTTTCATCTCCCTTACTCTCCCTAAATGATTCTTCCCTGCCTTGAGATCTCCTGGTGGTGGTGGTAGCTTGCGTTTGACTTGGGAAACATGGTGCTAGAACAGCCACGTCTATCAGCAGTCACACTGGCTCTGCGTGTCTGCGGGCAGCGGCTGTTTTCCTTCTTTGTAGAAGCTGCTGGCCCGTTTCTGCGCTCCTGGACCTCGCGCTTTCAGATGGCATAAACAAGCCTCTTTGCAGCACCCATTGTGAAGAGCCTTGTTTATAAAGCTGTTACATCTCTTCTGTAGGACTTCAGCACAGTGTTTGACATTGTTGGTTGCTGCCATGGTGAGCAGGGATTTAGCAGAACTTGCGCTCCATTCAAGGAGCTGTTTTCATTCTTCAGCACTCTGGGGAGGGGCAACCCAGAATGATTCCCATTTGGAACTGCCGAACTGCCCGCGTTAGCACTGCCTCCAACCCAGGCACTGAGTTTAGATGTTCCTGTCTCTGAACTTAGAAAAGGGTAATTGAAGTGAGAAGGGATAAAATGCTTCTACCCTGATAAAAAGGAAGCATACCGTGCATTAAAAGAGTTAATGTTAAGATTCTTTCTCTAGTCCACTTATACACAGGTAAATTTAAAAAAACGTCAGGACCCAGGGAACAACCCAGAGATATACTCTGCATTACTAGTCCAGGTTTCGAAGTCTGATGGAAAGGAGAAAACTCTAGAATTATAGAACAGAGAAGTCCAGTCAAGAAGTCCATCTATGGTTTTGAGCAGTGAGGAATAACTGCTCAAGATTTCAGATTAATTATCAGTTACCTAGTGCTCCTCAGAAATATTTTTCCACCGCCAGTAGGGGCTGCTGTGTGCACTGCGTGGGAAAAGCTCCTGGGAAAAGGTTCTAGGGATGGCAATAGTGGTGATGCTTATGTAACAACATTATCATTCAGAAGTAATTGAAAAATATTTAATTTCCTAAGATAAATTAATATCCATAACTATGAATAAAACTCATTTTTTCCAGCACTGTTTCATCTTATATTTAAGTTTGTCTTTGCTCATAAACAGGTTATAGATATAATTCCTAATTATTTAGCTATTGTTGGGCCATCAGAAAAGAAATACATACTACTTTATCTAGAAGACATTCTCTTTTCTTTATTCCGAAAATTTTATGTAAAACCAAATAGGGCTTTTTTTAAAATTAGGATTACTCTAACCTAACAGATCCTGTCTTACAGCAGCAATTTGAATATTACTTTATGTATTAAATTCCTTAAGATTTAATTCATTAAATTTTTCTTAAGTGAAAATTTTACTAAAAACAAACACCAAAAAAAGCCAATGACAATTTATTTTATTTTTCTGTCATTGAAGGGAAAAATAAAAATTTCTGCAAGGTTAAACTAGAAATCTGTTTTAAATTATGGTGAAGTCAAAATTAGATGCTGCATTTGGATAAAGCTGCATATGTAAAAATGCAAAGCCATTTGGTCATTTTTGAAAATAGTTTTTTTTCCCCTCTCACAAGCACAGTTGTTCATTCCAAATACATATATTTAAATTATGTTCAGGAAGAAATTAACCTTCAGCCAAATTCAACCATCCTTAATTTTAAGTTTTTTCTATTCAAATGTTAATTAATTTATCATTTTAAAATAGCTCAAATAGCATTTGTTTCCTTTTATAATTTTTATTCAGTTTATCCCTTGTTTTCTAGGATGGCGAACAGAAGCCATTCATTGTTGTGTTAGAAAGAGAAAATGACACCTTGGGATTCAACATTATAGGAGGTCGACCAAATCAGGTAACCCACCTTGTTAATGATTTGCTCTTTTGGGTAAAAATAGTAGAAGATTTTGCTTTCATTTGTAAATTTAGGGTCAGAAAAACAAGTAGCTTCATCTTTAAAATTATGCCTGTGATCAAATGTTACATTTCTTAATACAGAATTTCCAGTGCATACCAAGATTTTCTTTTAGAGAAAAGTAAAAATCTATTTCTATTTGATAGTAGGGAATTGTAACTTGCTTATACTTCCTATTCATTACATCAGATTTTTAGGTATTAATGCAGACTGAGAAGTTAATAACACATGTTGAATGAACAGTTGAATTCAAATAAGGGCTGATTGTTTTCACAATTACATAGGATACTCCACATTAAAGAAAGTTGATTTGATATTATTGGCTTTCCAAATCAACTCCTTCATTTACCTCTACGTTGATACCAATTACTTTCAAAATGCATATTATAAACTTATAAACTATAGTTGTAAAGCTGTTTTACATCATTCAAATAGTACATCAACTTCATTTTCACCATAACTGGAAAAAGGTGATAAAACTTAAAAAAAAATTATGTTGTTTAATCTACTCAATAAACTGCTTCGAAAAAAAATTCACTTCCTGCATTGCACATGTCATCCAAGGAAATTATCATAGGGTTGTTGGCCATGTGCTGTTCGGGTCAGGATGGTGAAGCCTGTTTCCTGCTGTCTAGGAAGCAGCTAGCAAACCCAGCAACCCACAACTGCTGCACTTCTGCGTCTAACATGGTGCCCATGTTGATGTAAAGGCAGAAGTCTCACCATATCAGTTTTTTTCCCTTTTCTCCCCAAGGAATATTTTTATAAATACCAGTTAGGAATTTGACATTTAAAGGACACTGGACAATTTTAAAAGCCTCTTAAAATTCATGTTAAGGCAGGCTAATTAAGGAGAAATTATTTTATTTAGCCTGCCATGAGTACAATGATATTTCAAACTATGTGATGATATATTATAAAATGATTTTTGAACACTTTTCGTAAATAAGTTTTACAATATAATTGGTTTCTTGAGACTGGCTAAAATGTTGTATTTGTACCAATGGCCATATGTTTGAGATTCAGTCATTAGGTACATTGCACCAGGAAGCATACAAAGATCAGCCTTGAATGGGCTTCCTTGCAGTTTCCTTGGGATTTTATACTTAAGCAAACTCACTGGGAATTCACTCCTCTGTGAATAGACACGATCAGAGCTGTTTCCAAATGTGTCACATTAAGAAGCTTAATCAGATTTTTCAGAATTCTGACCACATCTCAGATGTATTGCATAATATGGGCTAAATATACTTTGTTGTGCTTTTGTAACCCTTTTACTTACTACCTCACTCTAAAAGCGAGATGTTTTAGAAATAAGACTTAGAAACCAGTCTTGATCTTGCCTCACATATGCCCTTTCTCCCAGAGCTTTCTGTGTGTGCTCATAAACGTGAAGTGAATAGATAATCTTGTCAGAGATGCCGGACTTGTTCATTAAAACTGCCATCCTGATTAATTACTATTTGGTGTTAGGTAAGTTAAAATTCTGAGCCAAATTCCCAGCTGAGAGAATTAAATATTTAAGGAGGATTTGCAATGTTGCATTTAGAAAATTGTCCTTTATAAAAACATTGCTTGCATATTTTTTCTGCTTATGCCTACAATTCTTGTAGAATAATCAAGAAGAATCATCAACCGAAGGAATTTATGTTTCAAAAATTTTAGAAAATGGACCTGCAGATCGAGCAGATGGCTTGGAGATTCATGACAAAATCATTGAGGTAAGTAAAAGATATATATAGCCTATCAATTGAATATTTAGATATTTTAGATTTCCAAGCTTACTGCTTTACCTTGGTGTTGCTGTAGAATACATATCGCATTGTGGAAGCATTACTTTTTAAATTCTTCACAAAAATGTAAAACTATGATGATTTTTTTTTTGAGAAAGAGAGAAAAGAAAGAATTTATTATTTATTTTATTCATCTGGCTTTCACTTTTCTGACACACTCTTGGTTGTATATGTGGGGGTTCAAACCCAGGTCCTTTCACACGCCAGACAAGCACTCTACTGCTGAGTCATCTTCCAGCCCCTATGATGATTCTTCATCCATTAAAAAACATTAGGATAAAAGATTAAAATACTCAAAGTTTCCAAATGTGCTAATGAATAACTAATAATAAATTGTCTAATAATAAATTGTCTCTTCCATGATAGGTGAAGATACTTGTACAAATATTAAAGAATTCATTTTCATGAGATTTCAAAAGATGATAAATCTCTGCTGGGGTACATTTTTTGATAAGGAAACATTACTATTTTTAACTTGTTATTAGTATATGTAGAGTTTGTAATTATCTATGATGCCTTTGCTTTTACCATTTCTTAGTTTAATATGATTACCTCACTCCATGTCTTTGTTTTTTAATATTTGGAAGAAAGAGGAAAGTAGCTTGTTTGTTCCCCTATTGCAAAAAGTTGGTGGAAACTTTCCCTTTGCTCTAGTGTACACCACATCTGTATTATGTTTACGGGTAACATTAGTAAACACCTTTATGCTAAATTGGACTGAAATGTGGAACTTGGGGTATCCTACAATCTGCTATCTCTCTCCTATTGATATTTTATTAACCAGTTGAGATAATATATTTTGGCATTATCAAGGATGATTAGGTTATTTTGTCAATGGATTTATTTCCAGTGTATCAGTAAAGGTAAAAAAAAATAGAAATTGGAAAGACTTATTTTGCCTCACATTATTTTTTTTTTAAATCTGTTTATTCTGGAGTGTACAGTCACTGTTACCATCTTCTTGAATGTCTGTATGAACTCTTGTCGCTGCCCAAGTGTCCCTGGGCATGGGCGGGGCAATCCGAACCAGCCAAATTGCCCCCCGGGAGCCGACCAGGAGGATGAATGCTAGCTGCCGAACCCTGGACCACCCCCTGGCTGGGGGTCCCTTCCCTCCCGGCCGGGAAAACGAGTCAACCACATGCAGCAGATGGCAGCTCAGAATCCGTTTATTTTCAAGGCACATGGATTTTTATAGGGTGGGGAGACAGCTAAGGAACCAATGGTGAAGCGGCAGACTGGCTTATCCCAGCCAATGAGGGACTGCTATGTTGGTGTTGTCAGCTATCACCAACCGGAAGGTACAGAGAGAAAGAGGAAGCAGCCCTCAGGCGCAGGCGCACACTCTTTTTTTTTGTTCAGAGCGCGCAAAACATGAAAGAGGAAACTTAAGAGGAGAAGTGTCATGGCGTCCAGCGCAGCGTTTGTCTTTTGCACAGTGCCCAACAAACTCTCTGGGTGGAGACTTTTGGGGGGTAAAGTTTTAGGTTTTATTCATTTTTTGTTTACAAGTTGAATTCTGACTGCATTGATCTAGGATAGGTATAAAGAATATAGAGGAGCCACTTGTTTTCTGTCTTAAGGGGGAAAAAGCACATATAGTGTTTAGAACTTAGTTGATTAGACACTTTAGGAAGAGAAAAGAGTTACTTTAGGCCAAGAAGCTCTGGGTTTGTTGTTTGCTTGTTTGTTTGTGTTTTTTTAATCTGAAGAGGTCTCTTGTATCAAGGTTTTTTGCTTCCAGTTTTGTAGCCAAGAAAGCACAGGCTACTTTTACTGTTGCTATCCAGTTTTTCTTGACAGTTTGCCTACTGAAAACATTTATATGCTATAGTTTCTAAAGTTAGAATTTTTCTAATTCTACTCCTGTTTTTGCATGATGATTTAAAGAACATCATTTAAACAAAAGTTGTCCATGTTACTTTCTGCCATATCTCTAAAGCATCTTCATTCTTTCAGTTAAATAAAAAATAAATGCCTATATCTCATACTATTAGAAATACTGATGGAACTGAATACACATATTCCATTATACAACATAATACTTTTGTAAAATACTCATTGGTTTGACTAATTTACAGGGATAATTCTATAGTTTTATGAAAATTATGATTGATAAGACAAGTGTACTTAGGCATCTAATATGTTATTAATGTATGTCAGACTAGCTTTCTTTAAGCCCTATAAGATAAAGAGAAAATAAATCAACCATGGAAATCCAAATGAATTTATAACTAACTGCAGTACTATTATTATTCACCTTGATTTGCATATATTAGCAATTAATGACAAGAGCTTGAAATTTATCTAAATATAAATGTTTCAGTGTATCTTTTATGCCAGGATATACTGACATATGTGTATGTATGTGTGTATGTATGAGACATACACACATATGTATGATAGTTCTGTAATGGATTAGTGTGACCACATTTACAGTTAGGAAATGAATTAGGCATGCATATATCTGGAATGTTGTCTTGTTAATTAGCATGAATTATTTTAGAAAGAAGATTACTAGAAATAAACATCTCATATTTGGTTGCTTAGTGATACCATCAGCTTTTTTAGTGAATAGATATTTGTGTGACCTTAATATCTATTTAAACAATAAGCATGTTTGCTTTGTGCATATATCATAAAGGATCCCTCTGTAGTAGAAAAAGTTAGAAATATTTGTTGCCCGTCAGTTATTTAATTCGTCTGTTTTTGTGGTCCCAATCAAAATTAGCAGAGTGTAGCTAATGGGAAATTTGCAAGAAATGTGCCAATTGTTTCAAGATATGCAGGGCTAGAAAAACAGATTTTTAAAACAAAGATCATAAGTTCTGTTTTATGCTCAATAATTTGTTGATTGACTAAATTTGAGAGATTTTCTCTTTCACTTTTTGAATTTCAAATGGCTCTGCCAATTTTAACCTAGTGCAACTAATAAATTTGGTAGTATAAAGAGCACAAATAATTCAAGTATTATGAAACTACCAATATTACTTAACTGCCCCAAGATATTTATTGTTTACTTACATCAAGATATTCTCAAAAACATTTTATATAGCAAAGAAAGACACACATATAAAAAGGTTTATGAATTAGTCTTATAAAATAGCATAATTTTATGAAATTGCTTTTTTGAATAAGAAGATATATCTGTTAAAGAATTGATCCTATTGATGGCTAAAGCAAATTCACAAGTGCTAATGAAAATATTGGTTTAAAAAATGATGTTACTGTTTAACAAAGTTCAACAACTCCAAAAGTATAATTTAAAAAATCTAGATTCCAATTAAGCTGATCAAATTAAAAACCATGAAAGAATGAAAAATATCACAAAATAAATCCCTGTCATATTTTTGGAGTCATGCTCCACCAGCAATCATATTGCCCAGTTTCTAGGTATTTCCACATCCACATTTATGAAAATATTTACTGTTTAAAAAACTGCAGTGATATTTGAGTTGCAGCATTAGGTATCTAACTATCACTGGAGAGTGAAAAGGCCAATAAATATTGTAAGCATCTTGGAATATCACAGAAATTCACATAGTGTACAAGTGAATAAAAGCATTGTTTTTCTTTTTTTGAGTGCTGTTTTTCACCTTTCAAGACTCAGAAAGAACACAGAAGATCCTCTTTTCTAGCAGAAGCCATTCTGGAAGAGGCAAATACCATTGCAGCAGTTATCCTCATGTTAGGATGCCTGCAGGGTACACGGGAAGGAGTTGAGAATCAAAGTTCTGCGTTGTTGTCAGCCACAGTGTCCCTCTGTTATTACTGTGACGTTGCTATTAGGCATTGCACACATAACCCCAGTGTGGGAAAAGGTGCATAGCTGTTTATGGCTCTTTGTTCATTTTCTTCCCCTGCCCCTTGATTCAGCTCCCAGTCAGTGCTGTGTAACAGGACAGTGCTGGGCACTATGATTACTACCCTTCTCTCAACTTCTGGAGTCCAGAGGAGTCTATGACATGAATAGTTTTGAACAGAAAGCAAAGTTTATATATATCTTCTCCTCTCTACATCTATCTATATATATCTACATATCTTCTCTATATTTATCTTGAAATCCATAATGCAACACAACAGAAAAGGCATTTTATTTTGCTCTGCATATAGTTCCCACATTGAACAGTGACTGTGTACTACTTTCCATGAGGTTCTGAGTATACTACTAGAAAAGGAACAAATTAGGAATTTACTGCCAGAATGCCAACTACACTTTCCTCTAGTTCAGAATTTTTGTCATCACTCCCTGCATAGCTTCAATAAAAATCTTCATTAGCTGTCACATTTACTTGGCTAAATTTTTGCAGAATAGTTCACAACTCCTAAAAGAGGAAAATTAAATGCAGATCAGAGCTAAACACTTTGAAATGTTTAATCAGATCCACACAATGCTTCCTCTGTGTATTCCTGATGACACTTCACACCTCACGTAGCGGCTGCGCTCATCTGTTCATGCATAAGAAGCATTTGCAAGTTTTTTAGGTCATCTGTACAATTAGTGGGCAGTTAGTATTTTTGACAAATTACTGTGTAATCTGAAATACCAGTGAATAATGCTATAGAATAATATCCTCATTCCACATTTTTAAACTGTATTTCAACTGTTCAAATAACAGACTGGTTGAATGAATTAGGAAAGACCTAAAAGCAATTGTATTTGCGCAAGTAAGAAATAACTTACCTCGACACTTGTAATCATAATTTAATGCTAATCAATCAAATAGAGTTTTAGTATAATACATCATAATACAGTAACTACATAACTGTATTTTAATGTATCTTGAAAAGTAATGTGGGACAGTAGGAAGACTCTGGGCTCTGAAATCAAGGTAGAACCAGCTGAAATTTCTGTCTTGGCAGTTAAAATTTATGTGGCCTGACCCAAATAGCTGTGCCTCGGTCTTTGCACTCCTCAGTTTCTGCATATCCGAAGTGCCTCCACACAGGACAGGCTTCAGAATTCACCGTTGTGCTTCTCCCATACTTTGTTTAGTTTGTCCAGGTAGTTTGTTCTCCAGAATACAGGGAGCGGGAAGGGAACTATTTCCTTCTATGTCTTCCTGGGATGATCCATACGACCTGTTGCCAACTTTCAAGTCATTCCTGTTGCTATAGACACCTGAGTTCGGATGAAGAAAAGTAGGTGATTTTGACTTGTGGATTTTCACATATCCACATGAATACTCAGAGGCAAGGAGAGCTGTAGGGGGACTTTTGTAACTGGGCAGTTATGAGCTAATTCATTCATCCAACAAATATCCATGCATTGCCTTGTATATGCCAGGGGGTGCATTCTGTGTTACGCAAAAGAGCACTCAAGCTACAGATGGTGGAGAGCTGTTCCTGCGCATGGGACAGAGCAACCCTTTCCTTGAAATTGCTACTTCAGTTGTTAAGGTAGTCAGTGGACACTACTGTCTTGCCCTAGTGGGTTGACATTATTGGTTTATTCAAGTTTTGCCATCCTTCTACAAGTAGTTCAATGAATTTTTAGAAATTGTCTCATGTGATTAACAGCAGACTCTGGGGATATGAGACAGCATGCGGTTGCAGGAAGACATATGGGCTTTGAACTTGAGTTTTGGCCTTGAATTTGTGTTGGATTATAACAGAAATTTACTCAACTTCTCCAGTTCTGTTTCTTGCCTGTAAATAAGTGCCATAAGAGGTAGTTGCTATGGTTTGAATGTGATTTGTCCCCCCAAAATTTATACATTGGAAGCTCAGTCCCCATTGTGACAATATTAAAATTTTGTGGGACCTTTAAGCAGCAGGGTCTAATGGGAGACACTGGGGGCTTCATCCTTGGAAGGAATTAGGTTGTTGATGGATCTGGCCAGTTCTCTCCAGAAGATCGCTTTAGGAAAGTGTTACTGGCCCCTCCCCAGTCTTTGTCTTCCTTATTTGCAGTATAATCTCTCTCTTTTACCTGTACTCCTTCCAACTTGAGGTCCTCACCAGAGCCAGACTTATCTGGTGCCATGCCCTTAAATCTCCTATGCTGTGACTTGAGTAAGTCTTTTTTTATTTGAAGTACACAGCCCCAGCTATTTTGTTATAGCAGTATAAAATTGACTAATACGCTAGTCCTTTAAATTTTCTGTTTAGATGATCATACTGTTTTTGTCCTTTCATTGAGTTTCCATTATTAATAAATGTAGTTTTAGTTCATTAAAAAAGACCAAAAAGGTCTATATGCAATTGAGCTTCAGTATGTTAAACACTGATACATTTACATTAAATTTTATAAGACTTGAACTTGGGTTTGATTTCTTGAGGGCTAAGCTCCCAAGAAAGGAAACCAGGCTATGCCGTGTGACTGTGGCATTTGCACACAGCATTACTGGATTCAAGTCACTCGCAGGAGGTCTGATTGTGCTTCCTAGTCTCTTCAGCATTCTGTGCTACAAAACAAATCCTATCACAGTGCCTGTAATATTATCACCATTTATTTTAAAATGAGATAGTGTTGATCTTAGGTAAAAAATCAGAGTGGTCTGTATCTGGTTTTCATCCTCCTTTTTTCTTTTAATCATCCTAGCCACCTGGCAATTTCTTCACTTTCTTATTTCTCTGCAACATTGGGAAATGCTGAGCGCAATTTGAATATCAGCTGAAGATGATGCCTTAATTGTTCTCCAGCTTTTGTCATTTGCTCCTCAATGTTCCCTTACCCAGCACTGACTGCTAATTGTAACTCATCTTGCCCAGGACTATCAAGGTTCTGTTCTTATTCCTTTGTTCAAGTCCTGCCTTAGGTAGTATGGTTTGGATAGGAGGTATCCCCCAAAAGCTTCTGTTAGTGCAGAAGTCTTCACATGTGTAATTATAAGATTATGGGAGCTGTGATCTAATCAATTCATACTATATGGACTGACAGGATGGTAACTTTAGGCAGGTGGGGTGAGGCTGGAGCAGATGGGTCACTGGGGTATGTCCTGGAAGGGTTGCTCTTCCTGGGTACCCTTCCACTCTGTCTCCTTCCTGACCCACCATTAGCCAAGCAGCTTTCCTCTGCTAAGCCCTCTCCTCAGGAGTACTGCTTCACCTTTAGCCCAGAGCAATGGAATCCATTGTCTGTGGATTGAGACCCTGAAATTGTGAATCCCAAATACAATTTCCTCCCTCTAAGCTGTTCTTTCTGGTGTTTTGGTGATAGTGACAAAAAGCTAACTAAAACATTAGCATTCTTTTGTTAATAGGTTAAAATCCAGTCTCCTCCTCCTCCTCTCTGCTTCTTCCTGTGTGTGTGTTGCTGGGGGTGAAACCCAAGGCCTTGGACACACTGGGCAAGTGCTTCACTCCTCAGCTACATCCCCCATCCCCCAGAACCCACATTTTTAGGGAAGAAAAAAACTAGTCCTTCAAAACTTTACATTAAAATGTTTTCCTTTGGGGCTGGAGCAGTAGCTCAGCAGTTGTGGACTTGCCTGGCATGTGTGAGGATGTGGGTTCAAACCCCAGCACCAGGTACACAAAGAAGTGTCGGAGCAACAAAAACCACACGAGAAACAAAATAAAATTGATTCTCTCTTTCTATCTCTCACTGCCCCTTTCTCTCTTTAAAAAGTTTCCTTTTTTATTTGTTGAATATGGACTTATAATTAAGGGGGAATCATTATCAAACAATCAAGAACAAATGTATATTCACATAGTTAGCCAAGGCTGATGTCATTCCATGGTCCCCCCCCTTGGGTTCCCCATGGTTCTGTTTCCCCCAATTGAACCCCAGTGTTAAAGGGACTGCTGTTGGAGGTCGAAGGTTTCCCTCTGAGTTGATTCCTCCATATCCCTCCCTCCAGTCCTCTTGATATCCTTTCTAATCCCCCCCTTGCCCCCCTTCCTACATCTCCAGGTTAGATCCTCTACTGTAGTCACATGAAACACCTCTCCTATCTTCAGGCCTCTGTTTTCCCTTTCCTTTGCCTTCTAACTAATATTCTTGCCCAGGTACATCTGTCTCTAGCTGGAAAACTGCTTAAAACCTTTTGTATACCTCAAAGCCCTTCACAACCCACCAAGCAGAATTATTCTCTTATCTGTGTTGCCAAAGGTATTTTTACCTCTCATTTCCATAGCATTTTCATGTACTATGACAGTGGTTTTAGTATTTTATTGAAATTAGTGTCTCAGCATTGATAATGGTAAACTCTATACATTCTCTTAATTTTCTTTGAATGATGGAATAAATGAATGGGTAGATCTTGAACTCAAGATTTAAGGCATTATGATCTGGATCCAAGGGGTTTTAGATGTCCGTGAAATGTCACTAGGTGGGCAATTGGTCCCTAAAGTTTGCCTTAACAGATCCTTCCTTTCTGTTGCATCTTAATTACAAGATGAATCAGCAGTTACTTATTCTTAAATTTTAAGATCTTTAAAACCTAGTGACAATGGCCTGAAGAATTTGTACCTCTCCACATTGTTACTTTTAGCCTGTAAATCAAGATAGAATGCAAGTGTACAATGCAGGGTTTCAAATTCTATTTATGTAAATGCCTGAATGGGATCAGAAGACAGGTTTGTTTGCTTTCACCTTAATGCAGAGTTTTAGTTATTGAACTTGCAGATCACTGGTGAAGCTGACTGAATGTACATGCTTTGCAGAAAATGGCTTTGAACCGAATATGAAACTGAATAAAAACATGATTAACCACAGAGGAATTGAAAAGATGAAAGATATTTTCCATATTTCCAAATCTTGGAAAGGGTTTGTTGAAAAGCTTTCTAGAGCACTGGGGATGGTCAGAGAGTATCTTTGAAATTTTCATTATGAGAAACACTTGGAGTAATTAACAGTAGCCCCAGCTTTGAGGACGGCTGTGTAAGACTTTAAGGAACAATTCTCGGTGCTTGTGCTGGGAACTTTCTTTGTTCATAGAGTACATGCTGCTGATTCCTAATAGATTTTAGTTTTTCAGAGAAAAGATGTGAATGGAAACATTTCCAGTCTTTTCTAAAAATCCTGGTTCATCGCAGCACCTTGAGAAAGCATCATAAAGGAGAAAAGGGCAGCTGACAGGTGTAGGGTGGGTTTGGTGCTTGGTCCTCTTCACTCTTTGAATTATTGTGTCTATACCAGAGTCCAGCAGCTTTATGGATAGTACCTTTAAATTACTTCTCTCTTCCTTTTGAAGCAGTTAGCTATATTATTAAGAAAAAGCAGATCGTTCCTTTTGTAATCAACTTCTCAGATGTGATTCACTGTTACATTCAAATAAAATATGCCCCCCAAAATACAAATTATTCATTAGGTGCTTTCAACCATTTTAAACAGTTCTGTATTGCTGTAGAAAATACAGGAATAGATCTTCAACTCCACAAAATCAGGTGGGCAATTGACAATAATGACTTTATAGATAAGAGATAGTTATTTTTCTTAATAGAGATTAGGAAACAATTTATTACTACATAGAAAATATATAATGTTAAATTGGAATTTTTCAGATATAAAAGATGTTTTTATGTCTGAAATATTGGGTAATTTGGTATCTATATATCTAAAATTGGGCAGTTTGATACTTTGGTATTTTGCTCCCATAATCTGTTACATTAACAGAAAAAAAAGTAAATTTGCTTTATGAAATCATGTTCTGAAATTGTGAGTTAACCAAAATGTGTTTAATATATAAAAGATGACAGTTTTTACAGTGAAGTTTATTACAAACACAGTTCACCAAGCAAATAACGTGTGTTTCATTGACAATAGGCTTTTAAAGAATGTGGAGGTAAAAACACCTGTTAGTGATTATGTTGACTCTGAGAGCTTATAAGCAAGAGAAGACAGCTGTATATCAATTAGCAGTAAGTACGTAAATAAATCAAGCACATGATGAACGGCTGGCGCAGAGGAACTACCCAGAAGTCTTCCCTAGTATGATGGTGGCCTGAAGCTTGAAGAGAGAACTTGAACTTGAAAGAACTTTTCCGGAGAGCTGAGGGATGAGGAGGTGAGTGAGCACAGCAAGAGCTGTCCCAAAGTAGGAAGAAGGCCAGGAGCCAAGTGAGGAGCAGGACTTGGATATCTTGCTGGGTGCCTCTGTGACTGATGAACATTATGAAAACGTAACAGCCAATCCTTATTATGATAAGCAGACCTTAGATTCTCTTTCTTATTTTCTTTTATGTGCTCTTTGATTTTATTTTAATCCACATGTTTTATTGTAGCTGTGCATAATGATGGGATTTGTTGTTAGTCATGCACACAATATAACAATATTATTTGGGTTTTACAGGTATTAATTCATTTCATCCTCACAGACCTATGAGGTTGTAACTATACCGATAGCAGAATCCTGGTTTTACACATGAGAAAACAAAAACATAAATGGCAATTTGCCGTTCTCACAGCGTACGAGCTCCTGGGTCTGTTCTTGACCATCATCTGCACAGACTTTGAAGAAAGCAGCCTTGCAGGCTTGGCTAAGGTGTTAGGTTCCTCCAGTACAGGCAGTGAGAAGTCAGTGTTAATTTTTGAGCAGGGGAATGACATAGGTAAAACAAAGACTTAAACCTCCCATAGATGTCACTGGGGAATATTTCATTATTTATTTTAAAATGAGGTACAGTGTTGATTTTAGGCAAAAAAGTCAGAGTGGGCTGTATCTTACTGGTTTTCATCCTCTTTTTTTTTTTTTTTCTTTTAATCATCCTAGCCATCTGGCAACTTCTTCATTTTCTTATTTCTCTGCAACACTGGGAAATCCCAAACAGCATTTGAGCTTCAGCTGAAGATGATACCTTAATCATTCTGCAGCTTTTTTCATTTTCTCCAACGTCTCATTTACCCAGCGCTGCCATTTGAGTACTGAGCCAGGGAGATGGTTGTGTGAGGACTACGCTTGTCCAAATATGAGGTAAGAAGTTCCTATAGCAAAACGGAAAGCTGCCGAAGGCAGTGACAGCTGTGTGACCTTTTCTGTTTACCATACTTACTCAGATATTGTCCTGTGTCTTCACTTTCCAGTAATAGTTATCTTAAATCAAGAGTTCTCCACTGCCGTTGGAGTTACACTCTTTCTTTCGTTTTCTTCATTGGAGGCTATGTAATACAAAGAATGTTTGAAAATCTATCCTCTAATTGTTCAGCGGACTCATTGAATTAGGAAGGCTTGGGTGGTTTTGCTTCAAAGACAGACTCTGAAATTCCTTGAAAAAGTGAAAGAGAGAGAGAGGTTGTGTCCAAATGTTTGATGGGTTATCCTCCGAAGGAGTGATGCGGTGTTTTTGAGATGAGGTCGGATTCTCTGCTCCTGCTGGTGAATGGAGTCTGGTCCACTACAGATTCCAGCAGCCAAAACAGCCCGCTTCTAGTGTTTGCAGCCATTCCCAATTAAAACTGGGAATTTGGGCTGGCTGCAGGTGTCTGCAGCCGAAAGTGTTAGCAAGTCTCCAGCTAAAAGCTGGGTGCTGCAGCTCTTGGTGTGGTGGAAATTCATCCCGGGAATTCAGCGCCAATCTCCTGGGTTCTTGTCTCATGAATTTGAAGAATAAAATCCACGGGCAACCCCGGAAGGAGGAGTAAAAGGAGTAGGATTTATTTAGGAAGAAGAGCAGAGACTCCGCAAAGCTGAGGGGCACCTGGAAGCAGGACACTGTCTAATGGAGATTAGGCCAGGGGTTATATAGATTTGGGGTATGAGCATAATTAACATTCATGCAAAGCAGGCATTGAGAAATGCATCAACTCCATTGGTTAAAATCTACGTTGAAACTGATCAAGAGCACCATTGGTTAAAACAAAAGGTGGCAAAAACTTTCCATCTCTTAGTCAGGGACTTGGGTGAGCCTCAAGGTTTTTTTGCATTTGAAGGCCCTGGGCAAGCCTGTGACCACCCCCACGTTAGTTGGGACAAAGGTGAGCTTCACGGTCTTTTTGCATTTGAAGGCCCTGGGCACGCCCTGTCAATCACTCTCTGCTTCTACCTGCTAGCTCTTAGATGGGGGCCCTCTGTCCTGACTACCTAGCCATTTCACTGTCTCTCCTAATCTGTCCCTTGAGAACCAGGGTGTCCCAGCATAATTTCCTACTGCAGACTATTGGAAGGGATCCTGCAACATATGTGGTTATTAGAAGGCCCAGGACGGTTTGGAAGCTATTGTTTACCTTTTGAAGTGAATTTGATGTAGTTAGAAATAGTACTGAAGAGGCAACTGAAGCCTCTTCAGACAAAACGTTCTCCGCAATGACTCTTGAATGGCTTCCCAGCAACAAGTAACTGTCCTCTGCCAAAGCCTCTCCACACCGGTGCTTCTCAAACTATTTGTGTGAAAGACACTTAAAATGTTTGTTTTATCTTAATCTATTGTGTATTGATAAAAACAGCTAGAAAACATGAAATGAGAAAATGCAGCCAATTTCTTTGTTATCTACTTATTTCATTAGATTCATCAGACATGAAATTTCCCTATGGGATTAGCATAAACGTCTCTGAATGCCTGCTCTGTTTCTGTACTTCTCTTGTCATGAACTGGTAGCAAGCTGTTCATGAACTGGCCCCGGAACTTGGTCCTCAGACCACTCTGAATGGTTCCTCTCACAGCAGCCAGAGATCATTGATCATTTACAAATGTAAATGACATCACAGCCTTCTGCAGTTCTTCCACATACTTGCAAAATCTTCAGCCTGTAATCCTTGAATAACTTCCCAGCATTTGGGATAAAATGCAGAGGGCTTTCAACCTGTTTAAGGCCCTGCCTGGCCCTCTGGCACTTCACTTACCGGTAGCTTTTTTTTCTCCCCCCTACTCAACCTTTGGCCCCTTGCTTAAGCAACACTGGCCTTCTTTCAGTTCCAGGATGCACAGGGCTTCTTCCCATCAAGAGGGCTTTCCTCTAGAAGTCTCTCCCCCTCCTGTACCCAGGGTCACACTTGGTCATTTGTCAGCTCTCAGTTCACACGTCCTAACCATTGCAGACAAGCCTTTTCTGACAGCCCTACTGAAATTATATTTCCACATTATGTTTTCTCACTTTGCTTCTCCTAGAAATGTCACAATTTGAAATTATCTATTTTAAGCACACTTATACATCCATCATAACGTCTAGTACAGTGAATAATCAGAAGCTAAGGTCATCCCTGTCACCAGTGCCAGGATCAAGAAACAGATCCTAACAAAGTTTCTCAAGTATCTGCCTTCCTCCTGGGTTTCATTACTTCCTTCCCTATTTTGATCTTTGCTTATATAGAATCATAAAATAGATATCATGTTAAAGACATAGGATTCTAAACAATGTTTGTGGACTCCACTTATGTTGCAGCATGTAATTATTGGTGGTTCTCATTGCTATGAGTGCTGTAACATTTCACTGTGTGCTTGTACCACAATTTCATTATCATTATTAATGGCATTGTTGATTACAACAGCAATGCTCTGAACATTCTTGTACATGTGTTTTGGTGAACATAAATACACATAAACACACCTAGGAGTGTATTTGCAGGGTCATAGGCTATGTATGTATTCAACTGTAGTAATTACCACCAAACATTAAGTGGTTGTAGCCATTTACATTATTTCTATCAATGTCTCAGAGTTTCAAATTTTCCACATAACTTGCAAAGACTTAATATTGGATACATTTCTTTAAATATTAGCCACCTGGTAAAATGATGTATACAGATGTACCTGGTATTTCCTTGATTTCTAAAGAAGTTAAATAATTCTTTAAATGTTTTTAGCCATTCCCTTTTGTGAATTATAGGGTAGAGCATGGGTAAACGTAGAAATCCTACCTTTTTCTATAACTTCAATATTTAGAATACTGCCTGGCATTCAGTAGACATTCAACTGTTTGGTGAATGAATTGCTATTTACAGGGCTGCAAGGATAAAGTAAATCTAGCACTGCTCTTAAAACCCTGTGCTGACATATATGAGATATGTCACAGGCATGTACTGAATATGTGAAAAAAGCTTTCCTAAGTTTCTTTAAACGTGTCTGTCACAAAGCAATTAGTTTTTCTATGGTACCTAGTTTTCTCTGGAGGTAACAAAGTAAGTGTGTATTTCTATGACATTATCATATTTGACCATCTTGGTATGCTCAGTTTTTAATGCTAGTCTGTTTGTAGGGCCAGGCCTACACTATCTGCCTTCACGATTCTTTGTTGTAATGTCACAAAGATTAATATGATCCCTAAACAAATACTTCTGGTCTAGATACTCTGTTGCAAGCCCTTTCACTCTAGTGAATGTGTGGGTGTTTTTTTCTTTTTCTTTTCATAGACATAATTCTTTCCAACGGATAAGAATGATCAAAGAAGAAAAATTCCTTTTCTTCTTACCCAACCTTTCACTTAGAGGAGATTTCTTTTTAATAACATAAAAATTTAAAAATGCACATCTCTTCTTACGCAGGTATAATTTTTCTTTAAATACAAATGAGAACTCCAGTAATGTCAGTTCCTAATGATTTAGAATGAAGTTGCTGAGACATATTAAGTAAGCACTAAAATGAAGATAGAATCCCAGGCATAGAGATGGTGAGAGAGAATCTTGAATCTTAGACCTGAAAGAATAGAGAGACTCATTGTTGTTATGCAGTAAATAATTGAAAAATGATTTTCATATAAAAGTCAAAAAATTATATTTATGTATGTGCTATATACTTACAACAATTTTGTCATATTTAAACAAGTATTATATGAAAGCATGAGCTATCAAATAAATCATTTCACTGTAATTCATATGTATGTCTAATTCAGAATATATCTCAACACAAATTCTATACTAAATTTTTTTTGTATTTAATAAGAGTGATGAAGGTGGTGATGATTACAAAGGCTGATAATGGTTAACATTTATGGATTTTTTTATTGCATGCAAATACTATGGTAAGAAGTATAATAAATATATCGGTGCTATTGAAGAATTGCAGTGACTGACAGCTTAAACTTTGATATGGTTCAATTTTATAATAATCAACTTTATCACATCCAAGAAAAAAATACACCTTTGTTAATTTGAAGGGATAATAATCAAGCAATAACATATGATAGAGAATTATGGAGTTGAGTGAAATTCTAATTTATTGCATCATTATACAAGTTTGCTACTTAACAAAAAACCATCAAGGACTTTTAGATCTTTTCTGCAACATTTGGAGATTGTAAAGATTTCCATTGTTTACACATTTTATACACATTTTATATTGATTTGTTAAAATCTTGTAAGTCTGTTCAAAAAATAAAAATTAAAAAAAAAAATCCCCAAATGCTTAGTTGAGCTGGTTATAGGCAGTTTGTCCTTAGGTCTTAATTTTTATCTTATATCTGTTTTAAACTTTGCACACATTAATCTGTTGTGTGCTGTTCCTCTGTTCCCAGGATTCAAGTATTAGATCCCAGTGTTCATTATGTACTAGAAATGTCAAACCTACTGAAAGCTCTATAAGTCTTGACTATTTGGTTCAAGAGAAAAATTGAAATCCAGTTTCAGGGATAATTTGAAGAAGAAAGTTTTAGTTTTGAGAGTATGATTCCCAATTTTCACCAAAGAAAGCTTCATCTCAATCTATATTGTCTCTCTCACTTTTCTGCTAAGATTTATCAGTAAAATATATCATTTTAGGGCTTTAGTTTCTAATTTTTGTCAATTATTTAACCAGTAACAGCTGAGAAATTTGACCTTGTAGAACACAACATACTGCATTTGCTAAACAACTTCACCACATGCTGCTTAATTCTTTATTTGAAAGTGATTTTGTAATATCAAAAACTAGGAAGAATATCTGGACTTTTTTATTTAATGGAAGCTTAAATCTCTGATTGATAGGAAAACTGCTATATAGTTATTTCTTCCTTAAAATAACTTCATAGGAAGAGGCCTATTGCTTGTTTGCTGGAGAAAATACCATATTAAGGAATGAAAGGAAGGTTATAAAGTTTCACAAATGTTGTTTCTTGTTCTTTGTGGATTTTTTCTTTCTTTAGAACATTGTTAGAGACTGTTTCCAAAAGGTTTGCGTGTACAAGATAATTAATTTCCACCTTTTTTATTTATATTTTCATCTTCTAGGAGTTTGGGAGTGTGTAAATTAAGTTGTGTGAGGTTAAGAAGGTATTCAAATATAATGAATATCTCTGTGTGTGTTGTGCGTGCGTATTTCCACTCTCTGCCAGGTCTGAAAGTCATGTGTCAACACTTTGTCACGTAATTTTTTAATCCTTATTTTGGAAAGAGCTCCTGGGATATTATTGGAGTGACTGTAACTTATTGAACCATGAGAAATGGTGGTTTATTTTGGTGGGTATGAGCTTTTAAAAAAACAACCGTTATTTTCTTTAGCCCTCTGAAAGGTTATTTGGACACAGATCAAGGTATCTGAAAAGATGGTATCATTTTCTTTATCAATAAGCACAATATCAGTGGCAAATTTTCTATTGAAAGTGTTCAGGAAACAATAGAAGTATTAATTATGCTGCCTTATTATTGATGTCTTTTGGAGAGGAAGCTTGCAATGTACTTAAAATCTTACAGTGCGCTTAAACACAATAAAAATATTATGTCTATTACTTGTTTTTAGCAATTGATGGACATTTACAATATCTAAGTATGAAATACTTTAAGTTTTTTATTTGTAGGCAGTTTAAAAAATGAAATCATTGTGTAAAATATTATTCAAAATTGCCTTTTCTTTTGGTGGTTTATTCTTAGAAATTCTGAAATGTGTTAAATGTGAATTTATATGGCACCCAAAAATGGAAGCTTTGGCTCTCTATGTTCTTCGTGAGGTTCCTGCGATGTGAATTTTGTGATGTGATTTTGCTGAACACTTAAAGTCTCAGAACTTCTGAAACTGTATCTAACATTTCAAATCCTTTTAGAACTTTTTTCAAAAGAAAATAAAGTCCAAAAATAGTTAACTCATTTTCTTTTGAAAATTTGTGGGATCTATTTCTGCTAATTATTTATAGCTGTCACTCTGTATCAAGCTGTTACTCAAAACTTACCTCCAAAACGTTGTCAGTTTCGTAGATAAATTATGTCCACACAGTGCCAGGGAATACAAACAAATTGTAAATTAAACAGCCAGAGTGCAATGTTTCATTCCTTCTGCAATCATAATTGAAGATGGTATGTCATTGTCATTGCAATAGTTCCAGTTGCCAGAGTTGTCACTCCAGAGTATTCTCCAAATAATCACCTTATTGAAAGAATTGTCAGTGTCCCTCTTATTCTTGAGTGGAAAAAAGTCTCAAGATGTTGAAAGATTTTTGGATTCCAGAGTAGATCTTACTTTTCAGAAGCCAACCCAGTCCTGAATTTATTCTTAAAAGACAATTTTGAATTCTATTGCTTTGGTTTGTGTTTAGGATAAAACCTCTCAGACAATGTAAGGGCAATTCTCATCTCTTTTATGTTTGTGTAGTAATTTCTTTATATATGTGGTACCTAGATAAAACCTTTGAGATAAATCTGTTTCTAGTCATTCCCACATTGTTGAAAAAACTTCTTAAGGCTGGGGATGCAGTTTAGTGGTAGAATGCATGCTTAGCATGTGCAAGACCCAGTCCCATGTTCACAATCTACTTCCAAAAAAACAAACTTTTCTCTGAGGCTCACATGTATTGCCACTTAATCAGAAAGATAAAATCTTAAGCAGAAAACTATGATCCTGAAACTGCAACCCTAACAGAATCCACCTATAGTTATCCTCTGCTTGTTTCACTCTTGGACTCTTCAGTCAGTACACACAAAAGCCTAGATGTGTAAAAAAGCAATTGGATTTGATGGGCTATCTGAAGATCAACTCAGAGTAAAAACCATTATACTGACCAAAATAAAAATGAAACATGGTTTAAGGATTAGAGTTTTTAATGAGATCTGAAACAATACTGATGTAATTTGTTCATTCTTCAAATGTTTTCCATTGACTCCTCTTTTTTTTATTGTTCCCTTTATTTAATACTAGGTTCCTTTGGATGATTCCCAAAATAGGCATATACGATGTGAGTACAATTTTATAAACTCCACATTCATTTTTTTCCATTTCCTTGCATATTACTGTTCAGAGTGGAGTAAGCCTCTAACCAGACCCTGCTCCAGGCAGCCTAATGATGAGAGAAGCCCACTTTAATGCCACTGGATTTCATCTTACACCAGCACACATACCAAAGCTCTGTGGGCCACAATTATAGCCAGTAGTAACAGCATAAACTCCCATATACACATTTAATCATTTTTTGCCGGAACAAATTATTGCTAGGTATTGATGCAATATTTTCCTTTCTGCTAGCCATTATATAATAAAGTTTATATTCAGAGATGGATTTCTTCCCACTACTGTTAATTTATGTCATTCCAAGTAGTGTACCTATGTCTTTAAATATGAGAAAACTGACAGTCCTGTGTTTTCTGTTAACACATATTAATTGTGCAAAATAATGGGATTCAGAGTGATTCTTCCATACATGCATACAGTGTGAATTGATCACACAGAAACTACCCTTCTTCTCACCCTTCACCCCCTGGCACCCTTCCCAGTCCCTAGTAATCACTATTCCACTTTCAGATAGACATTTTCAGTTTCCATATATGAGGGAGAACATGTAAGAACTTCTTTTTCCTGTGTTGGGCTTCTTTCACTTAGTGTATCCTCCAGTTGCATTCATTTTACTGCAGATGACATGATTTCATCCTCTTTATGGCTGAGTTATTACTACCTTGGGTATACATACCGCATTTGCTTTTCCATTCATCTCTCGGAGGGCGCCTATGCTGATTCCATGTCTTAGTTATTGTGAATAGTACCTCAGTAACATGGGTTGGCAGGTTTCTCTTTTGTATGTTGACTTCAATTCCTCTGATGTGTACTGAGGAGCGGGATAACTATAGTATATGGTAGTTCTGTTTGTAGTTTTTTGTTTTCTTGTTTTGAGGAAACTCCGTCGTGATTGTACTAATTTATATTCCCACCAGCAGTATGTAAGAGTTCATTTTTCTCCACATTCTTTCAATCACTTGTTATTTAATAATAGTCATTCTAACTGAGGCGAGATGGTATCTCATTTTAGTTTTGATTCATCTTTCCCTGATGACTAATGATATTGAATATTTTTTCATATATTGGCCATTTCTATTTCTTCTTCTGAGAAGTGTCTATTCAGATCATTTGCCCATTTTTAAATTGGATTACTTGGTTTTTACCGTTAAGTGTGTTGAGCTTTTTATATATTCTAAATACCATCTCTGTCAGATGAAGAGCTGGTAGATATTTTCTTCCATTCGGTAGGCTGTCTCTCCATCTGTTGATGGCTTTCTTTGCTGGAGAAGCTTTTTAGTTTGATGTGATCCTGTTGGTCAATTATTTCCTGTGTTTTTGGGGTCCTGTCTAGAAAACCATTGCCTGTGCCAGTGTCTTGAAATGCTGCCCTTGGAAGGGATAAAAGTTGTTCCTTTGGGATTTCTGCGCTCTTGTGAAAACAAGTTGCTGGAAGAGTGAGCCTGATCCTGAATTGCTCTTCTGGCTTCCTGTTTTAATATACCCTCTCTTCCTCCCACATGTCCTGCCTGCCTTGGGGATGCTGTGGTTGTTTGGTTCACATTAGAAGCTACACCAGTGGGGCTGCCCAATCTTCGATTTTGAATTTACAGAACTATGAGCTAGATAAACCTCTTTTCTTTATAAAGTTATTCTTCCCTCAGGTATTTGCCAGAGTAGTAAAAAACTGATAATACAAATTAAGCAAATACTAAATTACAAATTGTAATAAGTGTATGAAGTAAAAGTTTTATCTGTTATTTAAGGAAATAATGGGGTAATGTTTTTTATTTGGAGGATCAAGAAAGTCTTTGAAGAATGACACTTACAGCATAACATAAAGTATCAACAGGTATTACCCAGGATTTGTGGACAGAGGTTTTAAGAAGACAAACGAGTATGCATAAAAGCTCTAAGGTGGAAAAAGCTCAGTATATTACAAAGATTAAAAGGAATCTGGGTAGAATAATAGCTCTCAGCAAGGGTAGAGAGTTTAAAAGTAGCTAATTCATGCTGTGTCACACAGACAGGTTGATCATTCCTTTGAGTTGCCCTGGGCAGACTTGCTGATATGGAAAATGATTAATAGTACCCATACCCGCTCACAGTGTCTCAATTTAATGGTAATTTGTCATCCCTATTTTATTTAAAATAATTGAATTTGTTAACTGGTATTATTGAAACCACTGATTGGGACCAAAAAAAAAAAAAAAAAAAGACTGAATTTAATAGGACCAGAAAGAAGGGGCAATAAGAATTTTCAGTTCAAGTCCTTAGACAGTGACTGTACTGTATAATGGTGGAATGCTTTATGAATTACAGAATGCTTTCATGTAAGTTATCTCATTAAATCCTGAAAACACCCGAAGATCTAGAAAAGCAGGGATGCTAAATTCAGTGACAAATAAAGAAAATCATGAAGGCTCAGAGTTCATATGAGGTTTATTCAAAATCAAAGCGATTGTAGTCTCACAGCCTTACATTAGAACACTTTGGGAGAAGAATGGAGAAAAAGTGATATAGGATCAAGAGATAGAATGATAACTCTGAACAGTCTTGACCAAAGGTGAAAATTTGCAAGTTACACTTCAAGTGGACATGTTGAGTACCTGTAAAAATAATTCCTAAGTTACACATTATCATGGCAGACAATATGTAGAGACTTGTAAAGAAAGTGAACAGTGAGCACACAAATGAAATCCAAGAGTTTTGTCATCCTCGATGATAATTGTGGTACTCAGACGGCACTCAGGAACACCTTCAAGCAGATCCTTTGAAGCCTCGTATGTACTCTTCCTCTAATTGTCATGAGTTAAGGCTAACATAAGTCATTTTCAAACTTCAGCATACAAAAGTATAATGTGAGGAGTTTCTGACACAGATCTAGGGTGACTCAAGGAGAATGATAAAGGATGTGAATAGTCTACATCCTGGAGAGGGCCTGTGTAGGTTTGGGGTTGTCCTCAAAATCTATGTGTTTAGTATGGAGAATCCTTAAGAAATTAGGGATGACTCCACCATACGACCCTGCTATTCCACTCCTGGGAATCTTTCCAGGGGACTTAGAATCAGCACATTACAGTGACACAGCAATATCGATGTTCATGGCAGCACAATTTACCATTGCTAGGCTATGGAAACAACCCCGGTGTCCCTCACAGGAAAAATGGATCCAAAAA